>SJXQ01008266.1:12790-99834 GCA_006408695.1 Aepyceros melampus | reverse complement strand
AGGTGGCGGGGGTGGGGGAGAGGAGGGTCCCCGGGAGGCGCCCGCGGCCCGGGTACCTACCGACACAGGAGGGCGGGGTGGGGTGGGGCGGGACACGGCGCTGCGGCTCGGCTGGCACCGCGGTGAACTCGCCGGGGGCCGCGCGTCGCTGCTGCTGTTCCTCCCGCAGCCGCTGTCTCTGCGGGCCTCCCTCATCCCAGGGGGAATGGAGTTGTTATTTCCCGCCGTTTCCATAGTAACTGCAGCCCCGCGCAGGGAGCGGAGTCGGCGAAGTAGGCCTGGCGCAGTCGCGGATCCCTTGGGCTTTGCCCTCGGCGTCTGGCAGCGACTCGAGAAAGTGTTTTAGGGGGAAAAAGAGGAAGCCAGGTCGCAGTATCAAGCTGTCACTCTATAAACCGACGCCTGCTGGGTGCCTGGCGCTGTGCCAGAAGTTGGGGGATACAGCGGTGTAGAGGAAAACCTAGTATTTTTGAGTCCCTACCATGTCCGTGTGTAGTTCTTATAGCAAGAAAAGGAGCCTACATCCATGCTGTTTGTGTAGGTTGGATCCGTGTATGGATAAGAGTCGGACACGACTGAGCGACTGAACTGAACTTGTGGGTTAAGAAGGGCCTGGGACAGGGAGGCTGGGGGGTGAGGTGAGAACTTCAGTAAAGGGGTGCTTTGTCCAAGCTACTCTGGGACATATATATTGTGGAACAAGAAAATGTTCTTTAAAAAGGTGAAATCTTCCAGCTCGTCTCTGCCAATGTTCCCCTATTCCTCCTAAGACATCAGTACTATGTGTCACGTGCAAATATCATTACAGTTCAGTTCAGTTCAGTTCAATCGCGAAGTCGTGTCCGACTCTTTGCGACCCCATGAATCGCAGCACGCCAGGCCTCCCTGTCCATCACCAACTCCCGGAGTTCACTCAGACTCACGTCCATTGAATCTGTGATGCCATCCAGCCATCTCATCCTCGGTCGTCCCTTTCTCCTCCTGCCCCCAATCCCTCCCAGCATCAGGGTCTTTTCCAACGATCAACTCTTCGCATCATTACAGGCCATACCTAATTCTTCATCTATGAATAAAAATTATGGTCATAAGAACTACCATTAATTGAACACTTATCATGTGCATTGTGTGAGGCGCTTTAGACAGATTATCTAATTTAATGTTCAGAGCCTTCAGAGGTAAACATTCTTTCCTCTGATGAGGAAACAGAAGTAGAGAAGCCTCAGGTCACATGGGAAAATTCAAACCCAGTTTTCTGTGATCCCAGGACCACTTTAACCACCATGACATACCATCTAAGAGATGAATGTATGGGACATTGCAATCTGGGGCAGATACCTTATTAAGTAAAGTTGCTTAATACATCAGTGCCTTGAAAGTTAACAGTTTTCAAAAGACCAAAGGGAAGAGAAGAATACAGAGGGAAAATAGAGGAAGGAAATTTTGTGAGCTGGTTGTGAAGAATACAGGTTGGACTTCCCTGGTGGTCCAGTGGTTAAGAATCCACCTGCCAATGCAGGGGGCAGAGGTTTGATCCCTGTTCGATCCCTGGGAAGATTCCACAGGCCGGCTGGGCCTGTGCACCGCAATTACTGAGTCCACGCTCTAGAAATGGATAGCCACAACTAAAGAAAGCCCACGGGCAACAACAAAGACCTAGTGCAGCCAAATAAATGATTTTTTTAAAAAAAGGATTATTAAGAATACACAGGTTGAGAGGAAAATATCAGTGAAGACGTGCTGCCAAGTGGGAAACAGGACAGAAAATCAGTTTTGAGGGGAGAATGGCAGTAAGTCTAGCGACCCCCAGACCACTCAACCCTCCCTGCTCCCATACCCATACCAGCCCAGAGCAAAATAAAACACGTGGCCTCTCGTTCAAAAATTCAAAACTTCAAGATGGCAGCAGCAGAACAATAAACTAAGCACGAGGATCTTCCCAGCGTGAAACCTTGTCTCCAGCCCAGGAGGCAGCCCCACGTCTGTATTCTAATGCCTCCCCCAACAGTACCTCTAGTCCAGGTTTGTCTCCTGAGCCCAGACTCATTATCCAGTTGCCTCTTAGACAGTGATATGGTGATAAATGTTTAACTATTAGTCTGCAGAGTGGGGAAGGCCTTGATTCACAACATTTGCCAACTTTTGTAGTTTCAGAAGCACAAACCGGGCCAATTTCCAGCTCCAATCTGACATCACTGGAGGCACGAGTGTGTAGTCACAGGTATGGTATTTCCTCCATACAGATGCAACAGACATCTAAGGAAAGGAAAGTGAAATTGCTCAGTTGTGTCCGACTCTTTGCGACCCCATGGACTATAGCCTACCAGGTTCCTCTGTCCATGGAATTTTCCAGGCAAGAATACTGGAGTGGATTGCCATTTCCTTCTCCAGGGGCTCTTCCCGAGCCAGGGAATGAACCCAGCCAGGGAACAAACCCTGCATTGCAGGCAGACACTACCATCTGAGCCACCTGGGAAGCCCAATAGACATCTAACCTCAGAGATAATAGTAAAATGGAGGTGGTGATGAGTTTTGAGTCATTATTATCTTTGTTTTTTAATTTATTTAATTGTACATTTATGCAATTTAATTTTTAATAATGACCGTGTTTAAAATTCCTGGAAATTTAACCACTGAGTCTTTCAAGTCAGTAGAAGGTGGTTCTCAGCCCATCCTTTCTCCTGGACAACATCCTTAGACCATCAAAAAGGCAGTCTGGACTCAGAATGCTCACAGGAGCTCACATTTTCCTCAAAATCTCTTTTCCTAAGATCCTTACCTCCATGAATGGACCCCCATCTAACCCATTTATTCAAAGCTGGAACAGTCACATTAATAAATAGGCTAATTCTTATTTAGAAGGAAGGAAGAGAGGAAAAAAGGGGGAGAGGTGGGAGAGGGAAGTAAGAGAAGGAAGAGGAACTGGGAGGAGGGGCGAAAGAGGAAGATTTGGAGTGTTTGGGCATGCGTGGTAAGTCGCTTCAGTCCTATCTGACTCTGCATCCTCATGGACTGTAGCCTGCCAGGCTCCTCTGTCCATGGGATTCTCCAGGCAAGAATACTGGAATGGATTGGCATGCCCTCCTCTAGGGGATCTTCCTGACCTGGGGATCGAACCTGTGTCTCTTCTGTCTCCTGAATTGGCAGATGGGCTCTTTACCACTACTGCCACCTGGGAAGGAGTGTTTGTGGGCATTCAGCAAAGAAGAGATGAATGGGAGCAATAGCCATTGGATGGTGCCTCCCAGGGAAGATGAGTCTTGAGGTGGGCCGTGAAGAGTTGACTGGATGTGATATAGTGAAGAGCTGGAAAGGAAGTTAAAGGGATCTTCATGAGGAAAAGAAGATAAGCAAAGACAAAGTGGAGAAATAAGCCAGGAAAGAACCCAAAGGGCAGACAGTCATCTCTGACCCAGGCCTGGCCTGGGAGAAGGTGGGTGGGAAGGCCTGTGTCTGTTGGGGGAGCCGGGGGTGAAGGTCAGTGGTGCTGAATGGCAGAGTCTCAGAGGCCAGGAGGAATCAGAGGCTGCCAGAGGAAACCCAGCCTGTGGTGGCCAGTGTCCACTCTGAGGAATGTCAGAGCCTCCTGAGTTCCTTAGCCATCTCGAGGAATCCAGGTTCTATGCTCCTGCTCTGTTGGAAACGGCCCACAGTGATTGGAGAAACCCCTGCTGTTCAGCGTTTCACATTGAACTTTGTGGCATCTGGAATTCCCTGAGAATAAGGAGGATGTGGACTTCCACTGCCTTCTCACCACGATCCTGCGCCTGGGCTGGGACATCCCTGAAGCTCCCCTCCCTGTGGAATGAGGTTAGAAACCCTGAAAACCATATGCCCAGAGGCCCCATTAGAGTGCAGGTGAGCTGGGAGTATGGCTGCACCCCAGGAGGGACCTACAGAGGCTCCCTCCAGCTGAGGGCCCTGTGAGTCAGGGTCCCGCATAGCGTGACAAGAAGAAGCCCAGCGTGCTACCTGGGTGAGGGGAACAGGTCACTCGGGAGTGGGTTCAGGGTACAATCCCACTTTGTGCATCTCTAGAGACAAGAGATGCTCTCTAAGAGGATAACATACAGTAAATAAAGGTATGTGAACGAAGTGGCTCAGTCGTGTCCGACTCTTTGCAACCCCATGAACTGTAGCCTACCACGCTTCTTCGTCCATGGGATTTTCCAGGCAAGAACTGGAGTGGGTTGCCATAAATAAAGATATAAGCACTGCCATTTTATCTACATGGACTGCTTAGGTACCAGGTTTTTAAGTACGGGTGTGTCTTTCTTTTTTAATAGAGGAAAGGATGTTGCTTGGTTCTTTTTTGTTTTTAATTTTTTTATTTATGGCTGTGCTGGGCCTTCATTGCTGCACGGGTTTTCTCTAGTTTCGGCGCGTGGGGGCTGCTTTTTCTCGCAGTGTGCGTGCTTCTCATTGCGCTGGCTTCCCTAGTCGCGGAGCACAGGCTCTCGGGTACAGTGCAGTAGTTGCCACGTGTGGGCTCAGTAGTTTTGGTTCCCGGGCTCTTGGCACAGGCTCAACCGCTGTGGTGCACGGGCTTAGTTGTGCCACAGGGAGGGAGGAGAAGGGGACGACACAGGATGAGATGGTTGGATGGCATCACCAACTCGATGGACATGGGTTTGAGCAAGCTCTGGGAGTTGGTAATGGACAGGGATGCCTGGCATGCTACAGTCCATGGGGTTGCAAAGAGTCGGGCACGACTGAGCAACTGAACTGAACTCAATGGGCTTAGTTGCTCCGTGGCATCTTCCCAGATCAGGGATCGAACCCATGTCTCCTGCATTGGCAGGCAGATACTTTACCACTGAGCCATGTTCCCCTCATTAGAAAGGCCTTCCCTGATAGCCTTATGTGAAGTATCCCTTAGTCACTGTAGGTCACGGCACACCTTCTGTTTCCCATTTGTAGCACTTGCCATTCTGCAGAATGTTCAGGAGAGTAGACCATTGTCAGATCTCTGACTGCTCTATATGAAGTACTTAGAACAGTGCCTGGCACAGAGTTGAGCAGATGAATATTGTGTGTGTATGTGTGTGTGTAAAGAGAGAAAAGGCAGTAGGAGAGAGAAAGGAAGGGAGCAAGAGAGGGGAGGAGGCGGCAGGAAAGGAAGGTGTCCTAGCTCAGGTCTCCACTGTGTCCCCCTAAAGGGATTCACATATGTCTGAGTGCGTCTGGTTGGACCCACCAGGAATGTATCCTTAGGAAACACTAAGGCATCACTTGAAAATAAATTCATCCTAAAGTAAAAGACTGTAAGAGAAGTCAACCCAGTAACAAAGGCTAGCTGGTGGGAGAGGGGCTATCTGAAGTTTAGCATCTCATCTGCCAGGTTCCAGTCCCCATGTACTCATTACAGGGAATTGGACATGGCTATTAGCAAAACTTGTCAGTATTTCATCAGTATTTCACTGTAAATTCTATACAGCATTGAGCACAAACAGCTGTTCTTTCATGCTGTCTGCAAAATGTAATGTGGAAGGGCGATGGAGAAGGCATGCTCATGCCGGGAGCACAGTCACCTTGGCAGTGCCTCCCTGGACCCTGTGGGCTGTAACATAGCATCCGTGGCTCTGGGACCTGGCAAGAGACAGCATCACCCCAAAGAGGTGATGGTACACAGGTGGGGTACCTGGCTTCACAAGCAGCAGAGGCTTCAGTAGGAAAGCATACCAAAAGGAAGGAGCTCCAGCAGGGAGCGAGGGCCATGCAGAGACTGGACAGGCTTAGAACTCACTCCCTAGGAACTCCTAAAAGTAACTGGGGGAAGTTTCGGGGGGACAGTTATGGGGCTGCACATGTATGTTTTGTAGGAAGCAAGAGCCTGCCAGACTGTGCCTTAATCATTTTGACCAGTTTCACCCCCTGGCCTGATACAACCTGAGAAAATACAGGGGTTTGAGACACTGAAAGTAAGGAAGAGAGGTACATGCAAAACAATTAATAGAACCTAGTAATCCTGAAAAAGGCAAGAGAGTAACTGTTTTAAATTTCAGTGTGGAATTTTTTTTTTAAGATAAGTGAAAGTTGCTCAGTCATGTCCGACTCTTTGCAACCCCATGGACTATACATTCCATGGAATTCTCCAGGCCAGAATACTGGAAGCCTTTCCCTTCTCTAGGGGACTTCCTAAGCCAAGGATCAAGGATAAACAACTCTCTATTAGAGAGCTTCATGTGGAGATTCTGGATGCAAATCACATCTGCCTTATAATTGCTTCACACATGCCACTTCTGGAGATCTCATTTTAAGGGGTATGATTAATGAGATTCTTTGGCCAATAAGGCCCCTTGTAAACTACAGAAATCCTCAGAGGGATTCATCAATGGCCTTTATGCCTTCTGGAGGCATTTAACTAGCCACCTGGAGAATTCCCCTGTCTCTGGACAATTATTTCACAGCAAGGAAGAAAAAAATCGCAAAAAAAAAAAAAAAAAAAAAAAAATCGCGTGAGGTTTCCAACCAGTCAAATTCACTGGGGTCAATAAACATGTCAGATTTAGGAAAGGGTTGTATCTATTTCACAGGGATGGTCTCAAGATGGATTTTAACTTGCTTCACTGAAAATGCCAATATATTTCAAAGTAGATTGGTTGTATGGTTTTATTTATACATGATACTTAAAACCTGGTTTTGAATCTTGGCTCCATCACTTAGTAGCTATGTCACCAGGGCTCTAGTGACAGAGGCTGTTACTTTACTTTTCTAAGTCTTAGTTTCCTCATCTATACAATGAACAACCAAATACTACCCATATAGGATTAAAAGAGATAATGATAAATCCATAGTGTGTACAGAAGTGTCCGACACTTTGTGTCCGACTCTTTGAGACCCTACGGACTGTGGCCCACCAGGCTTCTCTGCCTATGGGATTCTCCAGGCAAGAATACTGGAGTGGACTGCCATTCCGTTCTCCAGAGGAACTTCCCAATCCAGGGATCAAACCCTGGTTTCCTGCATTGCAGGCAGGTTCTCTACTGTTCGAGCTACAGGGAAGACACATAGTATGCACCAAACAAATATCTCATTTTTTTAAGATAAATCTTTCTTCTTCTCATGTGCAAATGAGTGTGGACAATTTTAGATATTACACATACAAAGTTTGGCCAAACTCAGTCAAGTCGGTGGTGCTAGTGGTAAAGAACCCTCTGCCACTGCAGGAAGTGTAAGAGATGCAGCTTTGGTCCCTGGGGCAGGGAGATCCCCTGCAGTAGTATATGGCCACCCACGTCAGTATTCTTGTCCAAAGAATCTCGTGGGCTGGTGGGTTGCAGTCCATAGCGTCACAAAGAGTCAGACACAAGTAAAGCGACTTAGCACACATGCAGTAAAATATAACAGACCAGAGAGAAACAGTCCTGCTTAGGGTTTAGTCTTGAGGCCACTTGCATCACTACCCCAAGATGGAGAGTATCAGCGCTCAGCCCAGTTCCTCTCAGATCCCTGTGACCCCATGTGGCCTACCCCTGACTTCTATGTGCCACATCTGTGACTCCTTTGCAGGCAACCTTGGGCTCCTGGAGCAGCAGCATTTGGACTGTTGAGAGATGGAATGCCTGAGAGTTTACCCTTCTGCACCCCCACCTCCATCTGTCTCCTACCACCACCCCACACATACCCTTAACCTGTGACGGACCAGTGAAGAGTATGAAAGCCCACCTCCCTTGCTTTAGGTCGAGTTAATCCTCAAGCATAAAGTACACTCTACAGCTCCCCTGTGGAATCAACTTGAAGCCACTCTCAGTGGGATATTGCCTGAAATCACACCCTTACCTGGCTTCTTACCAGTTACTTTAATGACACTTCTCCTTCTGACTCTCTCATCTCCTGACCTGGACCTTAGCTGCCTAACGCATTCATTCATTCATTATCAAATACTAGCTCAGAACCTACTCTGGGCAAAGCTCTGTTTCTCATTTATGTAGTCAATATTCTGTCCTCTTTCCACCTTCGGTGCACTAATTTCCTCTTCTTCAAAGTGTTCCAAACATATTGGATCAGGACTCACCCTAATGATAATTGCCTCTTTTGTTGTTGTGTTCCTTAGCCACTCAGTCATGACCGACTCTTATTCATCCCCATGGACTGTAGCCTGTCAATCTCCAGTCTGTGGGATTTCCCCGGCAAGAATATTTGAGTGGGTTGCCATTTCCTTCTCCAAGGGATCTTCCAATCCAGGTATATTGAACCCAGGTCTCCTGCATTGGCAGACAGATTCTGAGCCACCAGGGAAGCCCCAATTATCTCTTTAAAGATCTCCAAATAGAGCCACATTCTGAGGGAATGGGGCTTAGGACTTCGACATATGACTTTCTAAGGAAGTATACAATTACGCTCATAACATACATTATTTGTAATTCAAGTAGTGCTAATTCTAGCAAATCATCACTCTATTTTACACATTGTTCTAAAGAACATCTGGTTCACATCTATTGGGTTTTCCAGGTGGCGCTAGTGGGAAAGAACCCACTTGCCATTGCTGGAGACAAAGAAGATATGGGTTCAATCCCTGGGTGAAAGATTCCCCTGGAGGAGGACACAGCAACACACTTCAGTATTCTTGCCTAGAGAATCCCATGGACAGAGAAGCCTAGCAGGCTACAGTCCATACAGTCGCAGAGTCGGACACGACTGAAGTGATTTAGCACACACAGGTCTTAGTTTAAACTCAAGCTGAGTTTAAAGCTGATGATGAATGGAAAACACTAACCATCAAATGTGTCAACAAGCCTTTAAATACTAGTTCAGCAGCATGAGGCACCAGTGAGGGATACGGCATGATTTGAACTGCAGTGATTTCCAGTTCATTCAGTGAAGTCATTACCAATTTACTCAGGCTTTGATTTGTTTCAGTGTATCTGTTGGCAATATACATCATTTGTATCATCGATTTGTTTTATTCTTATACACTAGAGTTTCTGGAAACTGACGAATGAGGTACTACAGTATTTTACAGAAAACCAGAACCCCTTTGAGACTTGATCAGTTACGACAACTGAGGATGAGAGCAAAGAGCTTTGTTTTGAAAGGATTTCTGCCTCAGTGGGAGGTGTAAGAAGCTGCTAGCCTGACTTTGCTTGCCTGCAGGACAGCTGGGAGCAGATGTAATATTGATACTTTTAAGTAATTCCACTTACAACACAATCTACTCTCTCCTACAAGGAGTCTGTTGTGATACTTTGATTCTTAGAAAGAAAAGCTGTTTAAACAAAGCACTTTCTCTTCCATGGTGATTTAACTGTCCAACTATGGGGAGAAAAATAAAGCTTTCACAAACCTAGGTAACTTAAGCTCAAAATCCTTTCAACACTTCAGGCAATTCTCCATTCCCTTCAACTTAAATGATTTTTGTCACTCTCGACAGGAGCAAGACTCCCTTTGATGCCAAGTTAATAAAAATTGTTAACTCATTCTCTTCAGCTTGATGCTACAAACCAGCAAATACTTTAAGGATGGTTTTACTATGCCAAACTAAGTTTGTTTTTCTATTTCCCAGTCTATTTCCCAATTATCTATATGCATAATCATTAAGTAACTGGGTATAACTATCTTGTTTACATAAATCAGAAGTGATATTTTTAAAATAAATATGTGTGTGTGCTAAGTCGCTTCAGTCATGTCTGACTCTTTGTAACTCCATGGACTGTAGCCCATCAGGCTCCTCTGTCCATGGGATTCTCCAGGCAAGAATACTAGAGTGGGTTGTCAGGCCCTCCTCCAGGGGATCTTCTCTATCTTTGTCTCTTATATTGGCAGGTGGGTTCTTTAGCACTAGTGCCACCTGGGAAGCCCCAAATAAACAAATTTAAATATAAAGAAATACATTTAAAATAAGTATATTTATATTTGAATATAAAGAAATAAATTAAAAATAAATAAAGCCAAACTTAGTAATCAGTTAATGTCTTCCCCCAGATTCCCACACCCCAAAGAATTCAAAGTACTCTGGTCTCTGACTAGCTTACTGCCTTTCCAAGTTATTATTAGATTTCATTAACGTGAAAAGTAGAATAATGCTCACCTAAGGTTAATTCTTTTGTTGGTCAACCATGCTAATCCTTTTTGACTCAGATTTGGAGCAATAGAACAATGAAAGTCGGTTAGTTCTGTCTCCAACATTCCAGGGGTTTCTTGCATATTTTCACACTAACGGACTACATTTCTTCACAGATTGTAATTCTACACAAGCTCAGTTCTCTTTTCTTTTTCTTCATACAAAATGAAAATCGCTGTCCTTTAACACCAACAAGTGAGCTTCAGTGGCTAAGTGCCTGCCTCACTCGTCATTAAAAGGTTACTGCTGGGGAAATCTTAGATGTCTAGTTTGAACTAACAACTTTTTCAGTATTTTAAAGGATTTTCTCTTAGGTTGCTGATAGTTACTGAGGTAGAACAGTACTATCTCTTAGTACCTAGGGAGGGTTTGGTTTTGTTTTAGGGTCAAATGTGGTATTTATAATAAATGGAAGATTTTGATGAAGGAAAACTACCCCCTGCTGTGAACAAGCAAGAGAGAAGTTAACCATTACAAAGGAACAATTTTGCAGGAAATTATGTCACTAATACAGAAGTTACTGGTTAACTGCAGTTTGGTTTCTGAATTAGTGGAAACAGCTGCATTAGGGAACTATGATGTTCTGATGTTATTTAAAGTTTGGGAATTCTAACTTAAAAATTTGTTATCACTCAATAAGACCATGACTAGCATAAAAGTCAGGTGGCTCAGTGGTAAAGAATCCACCTGCCGATGCAGGAGACGTGGGTCAGGAGGATCTGAAGATGGAAATGGCAACCTGCTTCTTTATTCTTGCCTGGAGAATCCCATGGGCAGAGGAACCTGGCGGGCTGCAGTCCATGGGGTCACAGAAGAGTCGGACACAACTTAGCACACACGCCACGCCACAGAAGATAGCATTATTAAGGCTAGATGCCCTGATGTTTTTTACTTACATATATCGATTTCTAACTTAGTTATAAACCACTGAAGTTTCAGTGATTGCACAATATAACATTTTTTCAACTGTTTTATGACCTATTTGATCACTTCCCAATGACATGTTCAAATAGTGAAACCGTACTGACTGCAGATTTGAAAAGCACTTAAAATATCCGTGTGAACAGAGAACAAGATTTAAATACCATTTAAATTAAAATGCAGTAAAAACTTTTCCTAAGAAGACCCAGGGAGTTTCCTGGTGGTCCAATGGTTAGAGCTATGCACTCTCGGTACTGAGGGCCAGGTTCACTCTCTGGTTGGAGAACTAGGATCTTCTGAGCCTTGCAGACAGCACAGTTTCTAAAAACAAGGATGAAAGAACCCAGCACACCCTGTGCTGTGTTTAGTCAGTCAGTCGTGTCCGACTCTTTGCGACCCCATGGACTGTAGCCCTCCAGGCTCCCGTTTCTAGGCAAGATACGAAGTGGGTTGCCATGCCTTTCTCAGCACACCTTGAACCATGCCTAACTAATTTTTTCCCATGATTAACTCAAATTTAGTCTGAAAGAGACAAATGACAAAACAAGTTCAGAAATTTTACTCAGGCCAGAAGGGAGAGGAAAAAAGAAACAAAAACCATCATATGACTTGTATTTAAGATGCACATTTTTTTCCCCAACCATCTTTGCATCTGTGAAGTGGGGATGAAACAAAAATGGCGTTTAGCCAATTCACCATCAGCTAAATCTGAAAGCCATTCCCTACACTTTCTGGTAAACTTCAATCATGCCATTCTGTATTATAAGCTGGATCCTGGAAGACCTTTCCCTAGGCATTAGGGTTATATTAAAAACATCTGGATGCATGTTGATCAGTTTCAGAACTTCACTTCCAGGTCTGGTAAACTGGGAAACGTCTAGAACATGCCCGGCATTCCTGGAAACGTGTGCTTAAGTTCTAACATCATCCTAAATGATTCATATCCAAACATGGCTTCCCTTAGTACTGGCAGAGGGTGTAAGAAGTACAAGCTCGGTTCTTTAAAATAATAAAATGGTAACGTTTAACAAATGATACACCATGTCATGCAAGGTTTTACCTCTACTTAACTCTATCTCCCTTTTAAATTTCTTGAGAGTAAATTTTCACCAAATTTGCCATATCATTCTTGGCTATTGCCTGGAGCCAATTCAAGCACATGGCAGTATGAAGTACATTTATTTTATGAAAGAATACAGAATAAGATCTATTACCTTCACAAGCCAAAGTTGTAAACACTTTGACAGATACTGAATGTTTATACAGTTTTTTTAACTGTTCCTTATATTAAATACCTTTTCAATACACCCATAGTTGGTACTAGAGAAGGCAGTGGCACCCCACTCCAGTACTCTCGCCTGGAAAATCCCATGGGCAGAGGAGCCTGATGGGCTGCAGTCCATGGGGTCGCGAAGGGTCAGACACGACTGAGCGACTTCACTTTCACTTTTCACTTTCATGCATTGGAGAAGGAAATGGGAACCCACTCCAGTGTTCTTGCCTGGAGAATACCAAGGACGAGGGAGCCTCGTGGGTCGTACAGAGTCGGACACGACTGAAGCAACTTGGCAGCAGCAGCAACAGCAGCATAGTTAGTACATCAAGGTGGAGACTGCACCAGTTATCAGATGTTCATTATGAGTTTTCTCCAAAGATGGTAGTTCTACCACTTTTATTCTGAGAAATCCTTTAAAACATCTGTGGTCCGCAATCTTTCATCTACAGGGGTGTATGGACAGGCCACTCAAGATGGTTGTTCTCTTGCTCTCTGGCCCCACCAGGGCCTGCTTCTGCTGCTGCTAAGTCGCTTCAGTTGTGTCCAACTCTGTGTAACCCTAAGAGCTGCAGCCTGCCAGGCTCCTCTGTCCATGGGATTTTCTAGGCAAGAACACTGGAGTGGGTTGCCATGACCTCCTCCAGGGGATCTTCTGGACCCAGGGATCAAACCCAGGTCTCTTGCATTGCAAGCAGATTCTCTAATGCTGGGCCAGCAGGGAAGTCCCACCTACACCTTATTCACATGACTAAGTTCCTAGGAACTTAGCCCAGGTCCCAGCTATTGATAGTTTATCAAAAGGGCAGTGAGGGGCATGCCCCTCTGCTAATTTCCCTGGCAACTAATAAGCCCAACTGGTAATAACTAATAACCCCTATAATTGGTAATCTCCCCTTCCCCCCAAGAGCAAAGACTGCCACCAGATCCTGTCCCCCTTCCACAACACACAGTGGGATACAGCTTTAGGACTTTGCTTCAGTCTTTCTTTGGAAGGAATGATGCTAAAGCTGAAGCTCCAGTACTTTGGCCCCTCATGCGAAGAGTTGACTCACTGGAAAAGACTCTGATGCTGCGAGGGATTGGGGGCAGGAGGAGAAGGGGACAACCGAGGATGAGATGGCTGGATGGCATCACAGACTCGATGGACGTGAGTCTGAGTGAACTCCGGGAGTTGGTGATGGACAGGGAGGCCTGGCGTGCTGCAATTCATGGGGTCGCAAAGAGTCGGACACGACTGAGCGACTGAACTGAACTCAGTCATGTAAGCTACCCCATCCTGTAAACCTCTGATATCTCTGATTGCTGACTTGGCTGTTTCTTAGATCTTGAAGCTGGGCTAGCACAGGCATTCTAGTGCTATCTTACACTACTGGTTTCAAAAAGTATAACTGAAAAAAATAATTGAAATGGCAAGAGGGTCTGAGCTTAGATTTTAAAACTTACAGATGTGGTTAGATTCTTGATGTGTAAACTAGTTATGGTGGTTGATTTTATTTGCCAACTTGAAACAGGCCACACAAGTTAAAACATTATTTCTGGGCATCTTCGAAGGTGCTTCCAAGTGAAACTAGCATTTGAATCAATGAACTCAGTAAATTGTTCTCTCCAGTGTGGGTGGGTGTCACTCAATCCACTGAGGGCCTGATTAGAAAAAAAAAAAGCAAAAGAATTCACCTTCCCCCGCCCCGCCCAACCTTACAATTCAAGCAGAACGTCTCATCTTCTCCCGCCCTTAGACGGGCATTTATAGCATCAGCTCCCCTGTTCTCAGGCCTCAGACTGAGACTGAGCTGTCTCCCCCAGCTTTCCAAGGTCTCCAGCCTGCAGATAGCGGTTCATGAGATTTCTCAGGCCTCATTATTGTGTGGGACAATTCCTCATAATAAATCTCCTTTTATCCTTTCGATTCTAATTTTCTGAAAAATCCTAACTGGTATACCAGCTGTGTTTCTGATTTCGGTACTAGGAATTCCCTGCATCGCTGAACTCTGTGGGACAAACATGTATTACAACGGTTAATAAATAAGCAAGCATAGGAATAGTGCTCCCTCTGTGGCCGAATTTCTTGAAAATTTTCCAGCAAGGGAACGTGCCCTCTTGCAGACTCCAGGTGTGTTGTGGACCCAGACCTCAGAGAAGCCCCACTTCCCATTATAGGTGCTAGACGTATACAGGAATGTGATTTTAAAAGCTGGGATTTGGGTTTGGGATAATGGACACAAATAAACCAGGACACACGTTTAAGTCATAAAAACAAGGAAAAAAATGTAATTCAGTGCTGGAGTCTGATAACATTATATTTTCACTTTTTAATGTCTACCATGTGTGAAGAATGTGTCTAGAAACATCAAAAAGGACATATCTTCTAAAGGCAAAAACAGTCTTGGGGTTTGTGGATTCTTCTCCTTATTATAAAATACAGTAAGCAGCTATCAGTGAGGAGTGATTTTTGTCCCCCAGGAGAGTGGTGGCATCTGGAGACTGGAACCTACTGGGTAGAGGATAACGATGCTACTAGACATCCCACAAAATACAGGACAGCCCTCACCACAAACCATCTGGTTCAATATATCAGTAGAACTGAGGTTTAAAAAAGAACCGAAATAAGAATATTCTTATGAACTCAGTCTCATATCTGACTACATACTTTTGAAGTATGCATTTTGTCTTGTAATCTAATATATTTACAATGTTTAGCCATTGTTCTTCAAAACAGAAAATGTATCTAGATGTGTTGGTTGCTAGGTACGATGAGATCAAAATTCAGATATTCTTTTCTCAGCAAAATGCTTGGAGAGTGAAGTTTGTAAATTAACTCCAGGTGGACCTGAAATATTTTCATTAGAAAAACATGCCTGCTAGCAACAGATGCATTGAGAACTGGAGAAAAGAGAGAGAAAAGATTGACTGCAACATGGCTAGCTACCCTTCTGGCAACCAAGGAAAACACAATTCGTTTAGGACCAGGAGCCCCGGTCTGGGATCCCTGAATCCTTAGGCGCTCTGAAAATAAGAAGAGTCTGAAAGCTATTTTCAACATTTTTAAAATGCTCTAATAATAACAGTTAAACATTATAAGAAAATGCCAGACTAAAATGAAAACTATGTAGATGCTTATCATACATATAAGTTCATCTCATCTGATGTAATACTGTAGGAATTTCAAGATCCTTGGGGACAAAATAATACAAGGAGTCCTTTGTGGTTAACAGAAAGTTAGAAACTACTGCCTAAGGAAAGCTAGCAGTTGAGATAAGTGTGAAGTAAAATCCTAATGCAATATTGCGCTGATCTTTTTCCTTCTAGTTGGCTATTTGCAGTGCTTAAGCACAGTACTTGGATGTCATTTAGTTGCTCCATTGTGTCTGACTCTTGGCAACCCCATGGACCGTAGCCCACCAGGCTCCTCCGCCCATGGGATTCTCCAGGCAAGAATACTGGAGTGGGGTGCCATTTCCTTCTCCAGGGGATCTTCTCAACCCAGGGATCGGACCTGCATCTCTTGCATCGGATTCTTTACCACTGAGCCACCAGGGAAGCCCAGTACAGTGCTTGGTATATAATGATAAGTTCAAATATTCTGGCTTAAGCCAGGGCTTTAAAAAGAAGTAGAGTCATCTCAACTTCAGAATGGTGGTGATGGCAATAAGAAAACTCCAAGGGAAACAACAGAGGGATGACGGAACTGACTCCGAAACCCATCACAGAGAACCCTGCTCTCACATTGACCCTGAGGATCTGCATTTGTTTTTAATCAAGAACCTATGGGTTGTCCCCTTGTGAAGCTTTAGTGAAATTTAGAGCTCTAGTAATCTTCATGACCTGGATAATCACGATGGTGTGATCACTCACCTAGAGCCAGACATCCTGGAATGTGAAGTCAAGTGGGCCTTAGAAAGCATCACTATGAACAAAGTTAGTGGAGGTGATGGAATTCCAGTAGAGCTATTTCAAATCTTGAAAGATGATGCTGTGAAAGTGCTGCACTCAATATGCCAGCAAATTTGGAAAACAGCAGTGGCCACAGGACTGGAAAAAGTCAGTTTTCATTGCAATCCCAAAGAAAGGCAATGCCAAAGAATGCTCAAACTATTGACTCATCTCACATGCTAGTAAAGTAATGCTCAAAATTCTCCAAGCCAGGCTTCAGCAATGTGAACTGTGCAATTCCTGATGTTCAAGCTGGTTTTAGAAAAGGCAGAGGAACCAGAGATCAAATTGCCAACATCCGCTGGATCATGGAAAAAGCAAGAGAGTTCCAGAAAAACATCTATTTCTGCTTTATTGACTATGCCAAGGCCTTTGACTGTGTGGATCACAATAAACTGTAGAAAATTCTTCAAGAGATGGGAATACCAGACCACCTAACGTGCCTCTTGAGAAATCTGTATGCAGGTCAGGAAGCAACAGTTAGAACTGGACGTAGAACAACAGACTGGTTCCAAATAGGAAAAGGAGTATGTCAAGGCTGTATATTGTCACCCTGCTTATTTAACTTATATGCAGAGTACATCATGAGAAATGCTGGACTGGAAGAAACACAAGCTGGAATCAAGATTGCCGGGAAAAATATCAATCACCTCAGATATGCAGATGACACCACCCTTATAGCAGAAAGTGAAGAGGAACTAAAAAGCCTCTTGTTGAAAGTGAAAGAGGAGAGTGAAAAAGTTGGCTTAAAGCTCAACATTCAGAAAACGAAGATCATGGCATCTGGTCCCATCACTCCATGGGAAATAGATGGGGAAACAGTGGAAACAGTGTCAGACTTTATTTTTGGGGGCTCCAAAATCACCACAGATGGTGATTGCAGCCATGAAATTAAAAGACGCTTACTCCTTGGAAGAAAAGTTATGAACAACCTAGATAGTATATTCAAAAGCAGAGACATTACTTTGCTAACTAAGGTCCATCTAGTCAAGGTTATGGTTTTTCCAGTAGTCATGTATGGATGTGAGAGTTGGACTACGAAGAAGGCTGAGTGCCGAAGAATTGATGCTTTTGAACTGTGGTGTTGGAGAAGACTCTTGAGAGTCCCTTGGACTGCAAGGAGATCCAACCAGTCCATTCTAAAGGAGATCAGACCTGGGATTTCTTTGGAAAGAATGATGTTAAAGTGAAACTCCAGTAGTTTTACCACCTCATGTGAAGAGTTGACTCATTGGAAAAGACTTTGATGCTGGGAGAGATTGGGGGCAGGAGGCGAAGGGGACGACAGAAGATGAGATGGCTGGATAGCATCACTGACTGGATGGACGCAAGTCTGAGTGAACTCCGGGAGTTGGTGATGGAGCTAGAAGACTGGCGTGCTGCGATTCATGGGGTTGCAAAGAGTCGGACACGACTGAGTGACTGAACTGAACTGAGTAACTTCTAGGTCCTCAGCATCACTGCTCCACCACCATAGTCAAAAACAGTGTGCTTTCAGGGAAACTCCACTGTTTTATTTGGGGTCACAACTGTTTAGGCCAGTACATGCTAAGAACAGGCACAAAATCCACCCTCAGTCTCCTTTGCTGACTTCCTCTGTCCCTCCGGTGTGGTTGATGTGCCTTGGAGACTGTGATCTGGACATTCAATCTATTAATAACTCTTTATTCAGTTGCATATTTACTTGGCAGTCTCAACCAGTCCAACGTAGAATTCCCGATCTTTCCTCTAAACTATCTCTTCCTCTAGGTTGCCGTCACTCAGTACTGCTGCTGGTGCTGCTAAGTCGCTTCAGTCGTGTCTGACTCTGTGCGACCCCATAGATGGCAGCCCAGCAAGCTCCCCCGTCCCTGGGATTCTCCAGGCAAGAACACTGCAGTGGGTTGCCATTTCCTTCTCCAGTGCATGAACGTGAAAAGTGAAAGTGACGTCACTCAGTCATGTCCACTGTTGTGACCCCGTGGACTGCAGCCCACCAGGCTGCTCCGCCCATGGGATTTTCCAGGCAGGAGTACTGGAGTGGGGTGCCATTGCCTTCTCCAGTCACTCACTACACAGCACTGCAATTCACTATTTTACTTCTCCCAGAATCATGGATAATGGTTTAATTAAACACGTAGTTTATGCTGAATAAATATCTGTGAGATAAATGACTGCATAAATAAAAGAGGTACAACAGAATCAGAGGTGCTGGGGATCACAGGTGCTTCACGGAGGTGCCAAGATAGGGTATCTGCAGCAGAGCCAGCCACCTTGTCAGATGCAGATTCCCCAGGGAATAGTCTGAGCAGCTGTCATAGAGCTCTTCCACCTCCCATCCAGATGGAGGCTACAGAAGGATGGAAAGACTTAGGCACAGGTATTATATGGAAGATTTTAGGAAAAGCTGTGCTTGGGAAATCCCACCCCTACCGTGACCATCAGGAGAGAGGGGTAGGGAGACTGTTGTCCTCTCACTCCAAATCTAGTGAGAGGAACCTCTTTAGAGCACCCCAACAGCCTGAAGGGATCCTAGACTCACATGCGGGCAAGGGAGACCAACTCTGCAGAGAAATAACTGCATTCCCTCTAAAGGTGCGTGGTATCCTGCGTGCAGATCTGGCCACAGGAAGGTCAATCTGGGCTTGTTTTTTGTTGTTGTTGTTGTTTTTAATTTTATTTTACTTTACAATAAAAAATGGGCCAAAGAACTAAATAGACATTTCTCCAAAGAAGACATACAGATGGGTTTGTTTTTAAAAGGATCCTGCCCCCCAAGAGCAGCATGGCCGGAAGAGGGGAACCTGCTTGAGGCAAGAAGGGGCAGAAACTGAAAGTGATCAAGAGGGTCACTGCCCACATCAAAGGAATGCCAATCAGATGTGTCTGGGTGGTGGTGGGGAGGAGGGAGGGGAGGGTGGGAGAGAGAGAGGGAGGTGGTCCTCTGGAGATGCTTGAATACGCCCACAAGGAAATCAGCTTAAAATCTGCCCTGCCTAGAGATAGCATGGAGCCATCATTCAATAAACACTTTTGGTTCATTCTTACTTTGCTTCACTGCCCAGCAGAGTCAGAAACAGCAGCCATGGAGTAAGAAAGGTAGTGGGAAAGGGGTAGGGGAAGCTTCCCAGAATCTCTACTTATACTTCAATTTCCTATTTGTCCCCAGGCCTGACAAGGAGTGTAGAATCAAGTTTTTCCTTTGAATGAAGAGTGAAGCAGCGATTAGTATACTGGCTCTGACAGTGTAAATTACTGGTTTATATACGAAGTGGATGCTTTATTTTTACTGAGGTAGAGTTGATTTACAATATATTAGTTTCAGGTGCCCAGTATAGTGATGAAAAATTTTTATAGATCACACTCCATTTATGGATATCATAAAATGTTTGTTATATCCCCAGTACTGTATCCTGGTAGCTCATTTATTTTATATGTAGGTGTTTGTACCTCTTAATCCCCTCTGCTTGACCTGCCCCTTCCTGCTCCCCTCTCCCACAACTACTTTGTTCTTTGTATCTATGAGTCTGCTTCTGTCTTGTTATATTCATTTATTTTTTTAGATTCCACATGTAAGTGGAAGCACATAGTATTTGTCTTTCTCTATCTGACCTATTTCACTAAACACGATAGGGAGTGGATATTTTAAATTGCTGAATTGAGATTAGAATGAACATAAGGACTGAGAGACCAGAGAAGTCATGGAACCTGCTCAAGTTTTCAAGAGGCAGGAGAAAGACCAGACCCACTCAGCAGAATTAAAGAGACAAAAATAAAGTGGCTTCTGTGATTACATCCCATGAGGGCAACGTGCTCCAAGTACAAGCCACAGTGGTTTCAGTGATCAGTTACATGAACTGGGTTGAGCAGAGAAGGGGAAAATGCCAGGATGGCTCTGCAGGGAGAATATAATCATTGTGGGTGTAGAGTCTCCAGGAGGCTATGGTGTGCAAAACTGGATAACATTTCTGAGGTGAAACTGTTCTGGGTGAGAACCCAGTGTGAGCCTGGGATTAGATCACCGACCTACTTTGAAGTTCAAGAGGTAAGGAAAGGGGCTTCCCTGGTGGCTCAGTGGTTAAGAATTCACCTTCCAATGCAGGAGACTTGGGTTCAATCCCTAGTCTGGGAAGATTTCACATGCCAGGGAGCAACTAAGCTCGTGCATTATAACTACTGAGCCAACGTGCCCCAATCACCAAAGCCCATGCACCCAGAGCCTGTGCTCTGCAACAAGAGGAGCCACCACAATGAGAAGCCCTCACACCAAAATGAAGAGCAGCCCCCCACTCTCTGCAACTGGCAAAAGCTAGCAGCAAAGAAGATCCAGTGCAGTCAAAAGAAATAAATCTTTTAAAAAAAAAGGTAGGAAAAGAGATTAAGGGATCTTAAAATCAAATTGTTATATAGATGCAGAAATCTTCTGGGATCCTTTCATAGCTTAGGATGAAAAGAAAGATGATGCTCACTTCCTCTGTACGTGTGCTCAGTCGTAACTATAGCCTACCAGGCTCCTCTGTCCATGGAATTTTACAGGCAAGAATACTGGAGTGGGTTGCCATTTCCTTCTCCAGGGGATCTTCCTGACTCAGGAATGGAACCCATGTCTCCTGTGTCATCTGCATTGGCAGGCAGATTCTTTACCACTCAGCAACCTGGGAGGCCTACCATCCCACAACTGCTCTTATCAAGATGACCAGTGAGCTCCACAGCATCATATCCTATACAGTCAATTCTCATTTCTTACCTAGAAGTAGCATTTGATGTAACTGAGCACTTCATTTTTTAAACACTTTCTTCATTTGATTTCATGGATCCCACCCTCTCTAACTTTATTCCTCCTTCCTGGCCACGCCCTCTCATATTCTTCTGCTGGATTCATCTTCTCTTCTTAATCAGTTAATGTTAGAAGCCCTAGAACTGAATCACAGGAACTTTTCTCTTTGAGAGAAAACTTTTCTCCTAAGAGGAGACACATGGTTTAAATATTTCTCTATAGTCCCAAATGTGTATATCTAGCTTCAAAATCTCCCCCAAACTCCAACCGCTTACTTGCTGACTATGGTCAGATATCTATCTGGTAGAGCTCTCAAATTTAACATGTCCAGAAACAAATGCCAAGCCACAGTCTGCCCTACATCTAAATTTGCCCCTCACCAAAATTCCCTATCTCGGTAAATGGCATCATGATGGCCCATTTGTTTGAGCCAAAAAAATATGAAGTTGACTTCTGTGCCTCTTTATTTACATCCCATCTACAAATCTTGTCAACTCAGCCTTCAGTTTATTGCACCAAATCCAACCAATCTCCCCTCCTCCATCACCCCCACCTTAACCGGACCATCACCATCTCTCTGCTTCCACACTTACCTTTCTATAATCCCACACAGCCACAACAATCCATTTAAATGTAAATCAGATTTACATCTTTGCTTAAAGTACCACCCTCCCATAGCTCCCACCCTTCTCAGATTAAATTCCAAATCCTTGACAGGAATTATAAGGCCATACGTCTGGCCACATCCCAGAATTTTTCTAAGGCTTTGTAAAGTGAAAGTGAAGTCGCTGAGTTGTGTCTGACTCTTTGGGACCCCGTGGACTGTAAAGGTCACATTAAACAGACCCATCTCATCATGCTGGTGACTTAAGTTTTAAGAGTTATCACATACCATTTCCAAGAAATGTCTCTGATGGCATGCACTGTTTTTGAAAGATGTATTTCATCATTGTCACCCTTAGTTAAATGAAAAATCTACCAGCCATGTACTATATACCCAGGGCTCTTTTCCAGAGATTCTGAACTCCACTCCACCCCACCCCATGGCCAAGGAAGCAGTGCTTGAAGTCCTTTGCCCTCAATGCTCAAGTTGAAGATCCCCTGTTAGGTGAAGCCTCTGTCTACTGGCCTCCTAATCCTCCTCAGTACCCTAAAGGGAGGGGGAAAAAAAAACATTTTCTCTTATGTTTCTTTAGCTCTGTATTCATACACAGTGATTGAATGGAATCTGTGAAACTTGTGTCTACCGTGCATTTCTACTTGAAAGGGCAAGTCTATTAACTCACACTTTAAAAATATGCATATATGTTGTATTTAATCAATTCTAAGCCTCACTTTTCTCATATTTTCAAGGCTGAAACTGAGGTCACTCTTAAATGATAGAACTAGAGAGCAAAGTTTTAAAGCGACTTTTCCTTCTTGGTGGTATATAAAATAATGGCACCTTGAAATTGATATTAGCTTACATTTGATTAAATACAGAATATAAATCCTCCGCGTTTATGTTTCTCCGTCTTCACTAGCAGTTTAGTATATCATTCCATATGAGAGTTTACTTTTGCTGCATTAAATTTAATTATAACTTGAGTTGGGAATGGGTAATAACTTCTCACTTCCAAATTGTAGATTGCATCTGTATGAAAATGCTCCAGAAACTGTAAAACATTATATATATCCTGCGTATTTTTTCACATTTAATGATTACTAGTTAATAGAAGTAATCAACACTGTACGCGCCGACCAGACCACAGCAAAGGCCCAAAAGGGTCGAACCTAGGTCAGGCAGTTCAACTCACGCAGGTACACGCCCCCCACGCACCCCTGAGCCGGTCCATACACGCTTTACAAGTACACACACGGTGCAGAGGGCAAAGCTCTGATTGGCCGAGCGTCACGGGACGCGCACGAAGAGGCCCCTTCGGAGCATGCGCGGGACGTTAGACGCAGGCGCGGCGTGCCGGCGCATGCTCAGTATGCCTCGGTCGCAGCTTGGGCGCCGGCGCGGGGTCGCGAAGTGCCGGCCGCCCCGCCACTGTCCGGCATGAAGGGCTGGGGTCTCGCAGCTCCCTCCTCCTCGCTCCAGCGCCATGGAATGCCTGCGGAGCCTGGCCCAGCTCCTGCCCCGCGCGGTGGGGCTGCCCCGGCGCACCCTGTGCGCTCTGGCCTTGGGCCTGACCCCCGGCACTCGCCCCGTCGTCGCCTACGGCGGCGTCACCGAATTGCTCGGAAGGAGGCGGGCCGCGCCGCGTGCTGGCCCCGCCGGCTCCCTGTGACAGGTACCGCTCTCCCCGCCCTGCAGTTTCGGGACGCCGGGCTTGCGGTGACCCCAGGGCCTGACCCGACCGCCCGAGCCCACGTGGATGTGGCTGCCCGCCCCGCGGCCTGCTCCGTCCTCCGCCTCCGGGGCCGCTCTTGGGCGCCGAGGTCCTGCTCTCTTGCACAGGTCTGCGAGCGGAGCTGTGTCCCACCAGCTCCGAACTCGACTGAGCATCGCCCCCTGGCCCCTGCGAGAGTCCGCCAGCCCTCTGTCCTCCCCACTGGGAGTTTCGCTCCGATCCATCATGATAGTGCCGAAACCAAAATTAGGCTTATCTACCTGGAATGTTTTTTATAAGTATTTCTCCTTTCTGTCTCTTTCTTTTGAACGGACACATTTAGACATTTGTCCAGTTGCTCAGGAAAGGGAGAGTGAGGCTGAAGACTTCAGAAACTGCTTCTGAGAATGATCTGACTTTTCTTCAAGTACTGTGTAACCAGATAGAAGGGGATGGAGGAAGAAGTCAGAGTTACTGTTTTTCCCCCCTAAATGATAAACCAAGATACCTTGACATTTTCAGAAGTGTGACCATGTGGGTACTAATACTGCTCAAAAACCCAAGGCATGTATGGCTTCTCAAAAATGTTCTCAAACAAGTTTTCTCAATTGTACTCTCAAAATGCTCCCGAAGTAGCTCGCTTTTTCCACCTGCTTCCCATACTCATTAGGAGAGTCTTTCCAAATTGGGTTACATTGCCGGTATAACCTTTTAGGACAAGCAGTGAAATTGAGAATCTCCCTCTGATACGTTAGGGTGAAGGATGTCAGATTCATGATCTCTGAAGAAGATTTAGCTTTGGGACCAGAGACCAGACTTGACCACTCAGGGCTCTTGTGTGGCAGAGTTTTATTAAAGTGAAAAAGGGACAGAGAAAGCTTCTGACATAGACATCAGAAGGGGGCGGGGAGTGCCCCACTTGCTAGTCTTAGCAAGGGAGCTGTATACTGTTTTATTAATTATTACAATAAATCAAAAGAATGTCTCAGGGTTGTAAAGATCTTACCAGACCCACTCCCACAGTTTACATTTTAAGATAACAGGATTCAGTTCAGTTCAGTTGCTCAGTCCTGTTGGACTCTGGGACCCCATGGACTGCAGCTCGCAGGCCTCCCTGTCCATCACTACCGGAGCTTACTCAAACTCATTGTCCATTGAATCAGTGATGCCATCCAACCATCTCATCCTCTGTCATCCCCTTCTCCCCTCTTCAGTCTTTCCCAGCATCAGGGTCTTTTCAAATGAGTTGATTCTTCACCTCAAAGGTCATCAAAGTATTGGAGTTTCAGCTTCAGTATTAGTCGTTTCAATGAATATTCAGGACTGATTTCCTTTAGGATGGACTGGTTGGAATAACAGGATTAGAACTTAACAATAGAAAGATCTTGCCAGACCCACTCCCATAATATACCTTTTAAGATAACAGTATTAGAAGATTTTCAGGAAGGAGAAACTGTCCTCAAGCAGGATATGTTCTTGTTATATAATTCTTAGTACAGAGTTTAAACTGAGTTGTTTTGTTTTGTAATCATCAGTTCCAGGCTTAAAAGAAAAAGTTTTATGGGAATAAGACTAAGAAGTGAAGAGAAAAAAAGACCTTTGTCCTTTCCTCCTCTCGAGAACTCCAGACCCCTATCTCCTCTTCAGGAGCCCCAGACCCCTCTCTCCTCCTTGGGGACCATGGACTTCTTATCAGTCTCCCTAGAAATTGACTCTCTTCCCTCCAGGTAACACTTTATCTAACTTGTGACTTATTAACAAACGCGGATTTGTAGCACTGTAACATTTATTCAGCTGACCCTCATAAGGTGGTTTGTACAGGGGGAACCAACAAACCTCAGTTCAGTTCAGTCGCTCAGTCGTGTCTGACTCTTTGCAACCCCATGAATTGCAGCACACCAGGCCTCCCTGTCCATCACCAACTCCCGGAGTTCACTCAGACTCGCGTCCATCGAGTCGGTGATGCTATCCAGCCACTCATCCTCTGTCGTCCCCTTCGCCTCCTGCCCCCAATCCCTCCCAGCATCAGGGTCTTTTCCAGTGAGTCAGCTCTTCGCGTGAGGTGGCCAAAGTACTGGAGTTTCAGCTTTAGCATCATTCCTTCCAAAGAACACCCAGGACTGATCTCCTTTAGAATGGACTGGTTGGATCTCCTTGCAGTGCAAGGGACTCTCAAGAGTCTTCAACACCACAGTTCAAAAGTATCAGTTCTTGGCAGCCCTCAGCTTTCTTCACAGTCCAACTCTCACATCCACACATGACTACTGGAAAAACCATAGCCTTGACTAGACGGACCTTTGTTGGCAAAGTAATGTCTCTGCTTTTGAATATGCTGTGTGGGTTGGTCATAACTTTCCTTCCAAGGAGTAAGCATCTTTTAATTTCAATCTGCAGTGGCTGCAGTCACCATCTGCAGTGATTTTGGAGCCCAAAAAATAAAGTCTGACACTGTTTCCCCATCTATTTCCCATGAAGTGATGGGGCCAGATGCCATGATCTTCGTTTTCTGAATGTTGAGCTCTCCTCTTTCATTTTCATCAAGAGGCTTTTTAGTTCCTCTGCACTTTCTGCCATAAAGGTGGTGTCATCTGCATATCTGAGGTTATTGATATTTCTCCCAGCAATCTTGATTCCAGCTTGTGCTGCTTCCAGCCCAGTGTTTCTTATAATGTACTCTGCATATAAGTTAAATACAGCAGCTTCCACTAACTATCCATTTTACACATGGTGTGTATATGTTGATGGTACTCTCTCAATTTATCCCACCCTCTTCTTACCCAGCATTTTCACAAGAACAAATTATATCTTTGAATGTATAGGAAAGAATAAGATCAGAAATGAGAATATAGCTTCATATTCTATGGATAGAAATTCTGCCCATGCTTCTTGTGTTTAGTAGTGTGAACAGTGTCCTTTCTCAGGCATTAAATTTACTTGGTTATACTTGAGAGCTTTTCTTCAACTTAGTCTAATCACATTAAAGTTTGCCTTTATTCCATTCACCGGGATCTTTATTCCAGTGCAGTGAATTGTTTCACAAGTATTCACTCTAAAGTATATCAGTGGATGTAGAAAACGGACTTGTGAAAATGCTGGGTAAGGAGAGAGTGGGATGAATTGAGAGAGGAGCATCAACAAATACACACCATGTGTAAAATGGATAGTTAGTGGGGAGCTGCTGTATAGACAGGGAGCTCAGCTCTGTGTTCTTTGATGACTTAAAGGGCTGGGACGGGGCCAGGGAGGCTCAAGAGGGAAGGGATGGATATATACACATAGCTGATTCACCTACAGCAGAAACCAGCACAACATTGTGAAGCAGTTACACTCCCATTTTTAAAAATAATTTAAAAATTGAAGTGTATCAGTGGGAAAGAAATATAGAGTTAAAATCTGTAGGCTTCGTAATTTATAGGTTAATCAAATAGTGCTGATATTTGGAATGCTCAGAGGTCAGCTAGTTCTTGGAATGTATGTTTTCTAAACTGTGTCTTCCAGTGTAACTTTCATTAAGAACCTTTCTACATTGTATGAAAAGGAATAGGCGTTTTACTTTAATCTCAAGACATCGTTACACATTTGATGTCCAACTACAAGGTATAATAATTAGAAAGGAAAAGGGGTGGTTGGAATCCATAAATTCTTCTAATGCCTCACCTAAACTATTACTTTTAAAAACCATGTTTTGCCAAACCTAACATAATCCCCTGTAAATGTTAAAAGTGTTTCTTATTTTCCCTCTGGGAAAAAAATTCAAAACATAGTGAAATAGTTTGAAACATACTGAAACTCTCTACAGACTATGAGAGTTGTATCTTAGCTATATGTGAAAACCAATCATATGCTCACAAAGAATTCTCTAATTGATTCTTCAGGTGAAATTTGCCGGAATAGAACTTCAGATGTGTCTCAAGCTACTTTAGCCAGTGTATCCCCAGTGTTTACTGTGGTGAGTATGTGTGGTCCATTTGGTGACTTACAGAGAGCACATGCTTATTAAGTTAACTGGGCTGGACTGATAGCCATGATACTACTTACTTAGTTTTATAATGTATAAGTCATTGTCTTTTGTTTAGCTAGTGACTTGAGTGCCAGCTAGATTTGCTGCGTAGCACTCTTGAGTCTTTGCTAATATCTGCAGAGCTTGTCTTAGTACTAGAACAAGTGGCTCAAATCATATTTCAGAGCTTCCTGGTTGAAACTCAGGATTTCTCCAGAAGTCTATTCAGAGGTCCTTGAAAGCTATTAGCCACAAAATGACTTGAACCTGTGCTATGCAACATAATACATGCAGAAGCATTTTGAAGGCAGCACAGGATATTACTTAAAACTGCAGGCTTTGTTGGGTCTTGATCTCTGCAACATTCTCTAAAATGGTTCACAGAAAAAAATTGAATAAAACAACATAAATGGTGTGTATCACACACACATATTTAGAGAAAAATAAGGCCATTGGGGCACATATTAACAAAGGGAGACTCTAGGTCAAGGTTACATGGAAATTGGTTGTAATATTCTTGTAACATTTTTGTAGGCTTTTAATTTTTTAAAATCTTAATTTTTAGAGAAAGTGCTTGCTTTGAGCCAGAGTTTGTAAATTCAGATCTCAACTCTGTCTCTTACTAACTAGATGGACTTGGACAAGTTACGATAGTATCTTTGTGCCTTGGTTTTATCATCTGTAAATTAGGCTGGGAAAGATTGAGGGCAGGAGAAGGGGACAACAGAGGATGAGATGGTTGGATGGCATCATTGACTCAATGGACATGGATTTGGGTGGACTCCGGGAGTTGGTGAGGGACAGGGAGGCCTGGCATGCTGCGATTCATGGGGTCACAAAGAGTCGGACACGACTGAGCGACTAAACTGAAACTAGGAGTAATAGTACCTACCTTGTAGAATTATGAGATTTAAATTAATTTAAATATGTAAAACCCTTAATAATACCTCACACATGGTAAGCATTCAGCGTATATATTAGCCATTATATATCATCATTATTATTTAGGCTTTTTAACATAGCTTTTCTTTGTGAACTATATGAACAAGACAACTCCCAGAACTGCATGGAGAGGTTGTCACTGTTATTCACTCTTCTGGGAGTTAGCCAGTTTAATTAAACAATACAAAGTCAGATGTTAAATATTGAAAGAAGGTTCTTTGCAGGTGAAATCATTGCCTTATCAAGAACACTTAAGAAAATCAGTTGATGCTCTTTGAAATAATGTGAGGTCCTTTCAAGGTAAACATTAAAAAAAAAATCAGTTTGTATGATCTCTTTTTAATTAAAAAATTCCATTAAAAATGATACAGATAAATACGGAGATGCAAAAATTTTCATCATACATTGTTAAGTTGAAAGCAGAGGAGAGACTGCAAAGAAGTGTATGTAGCGTGAATGTATTTAGTAAGAATAAGTCTGGAAGGGCATTTAGTAAAATGTTAACATGGTTTTCTCTAAAATTTGTGACCAAATAGTTTTATTTGCGAATTTTCTGCAGCAGATGTATGTATTTGAAATAAGCTTAAGGAGGAAACCTAGTATATATTACACAAAACAAAACTTCCCTTGATGTAGGTTTCCCTTTAACTCTGATGTTTTATGGTGCTTATATATTCCTATTGATGTTATCTTTGCTCACAAGAAGCAAACTGAAATGTACTATGCAGTTTTATTGTGGTATTATTAACATAGCATGCATATTTAGGACTTGTACCTCAAGTATATCTTAGAGTGTGTCTTCTGAAAATACATATTTAAGTAGTAATTAATGAAGCCCAGCACATAGTGATTCATTTAACATTATTTTGACGTCTTCAGACTTGACTTGTGGACAATGTTCCCTCTGCTTTATAGCAAGTAATTACAGTTCCGGCATTGTGTCCTCTCTCCACTATCAGAAGAGGTCTTTTCTGTACGTATTTATTGATTCTGCAGCACCCACCAGAGAGACCTCATAGCATCCCACAGATATTAATACTTGATTCCCAAGATAAGCCACGTTTGATCCCAGTTTATTCAGAAGGCAAAAGGATAGGAAATTCACAAGGGCAGTATTTGGTGTTTCTCTTCGAAAGAAGTCCTTCCAGTCATCCAGGGGCTCCTGTGGCCCCCTGTGTGAAGCTCAGGTATGAGGAGAGGATATTCTCAAAGGTGGGTGTGAGATCCACCTTGGCTTAGGCCCCCTGAGACCCTCTACTGCCAGTATCTCTTGTCACCATCCCAGAGGCATACCCCAGGCTCCTGCAAGGAGCAGTCAGTTACAAGAGCCACTGTCTTCGGAAAAGGCAGCACTGTGGCTCCCCACCAGGTATAATAATCCATTCTCAGTCTCCCCAGTGCAGCCCGTTGAGCAGTGATTGGGCATTTTCACCATGAACGAAATGGCCCAGTAACACAGCTGACACTCCTTCATCAGATCTTCTAGGGAACCAAGTTAGATGGTTAATCCAAGGTCAGATTTGTCCTGGCAAAGGAAAGGGGACTTTTTGTTTTAATCCTGAACTCATAACCAAATTTAACTTAAGAACAGCAGATATGGTTTATATCTTCATTATTTTGTTTTCATAATACCGTATGATATACCACAAATCATGTGCTGATTTGGGAGAAAATAATGCTTTTATTGTCTGTCTCCAGACAAAATTTGACAAAGAAGGAAAGGTGACTTCTTTTGGTGAGTATCTAATTTTCTTTTAAATCAACCCGCTGGAAGTAAACTATTATATTTTGAGTAGAATATTGTTTGCTTATATGGATATGTTGAAGATCTTTCTTAAGCATTTGTCCATTAGCCCTAATTGCTGGCAGCATTTGACCTGTACTGTAATTTTCGGGGCCTGGGGGGAGGTGAGAAGCCACTCACTCTAACAGAATGTTCAAGCCAGAGTGTTGGCTGGTATGCAGCCAAGAGAGAAACACTTTCCTTTTGTTTCTCTTCCTTAGTCTCCCTTTCACTGCCCTGGTCCTCCTGTTCATCTCCTGTGCCATGTTGAAGGCAGAATCGAGTACTGCCGCTGCCATTGCAGTGGCAGTGGGTGACGGTGGACAGGAGGGATGGGCACTGGATGGTAGTCATTGAAACTTGCCAACGATGGCTCTTGTGGACGGTTTGTTTTTAAAATGAAACTCAGCATTACTTTACCATCTGACCTCAGGTGCAGTTTTCAAGTCTCCCTGTCCTTCCCACCCTCTAGTCCTGTTCTGCTGTTGCTGAAATCCTAGTGGGGTATATTGGGTATTGTTTGGCTCAGTATCACCTCAAAAGGTTGTTCTACTTAGAGCTCTATCACAGGTGTGGCTTGATACTATAAGAATAGATGCTCCCATTACCAGCATGATTTCTTGAGTTTGTTCATCTGTTTTGCTTTTTCTTAGGTGATAAATTTAGTTTTCACGTAGGAGAATCTAGTCATTTTATTTTCTCATTTTGTATTAGTCTAAGAACAAAGACAATTGGACCATCTGTTCATAGATTTAAAATGCTGAACTTAATAATGTAAGGAAACAATAGAAAATGTAGTTCTGTACAGTTCATATTTAAAAATCCATGCATCTAGAGCTAGGAATTGTTACTGTAAGTTCTAATGATGTATAACTATGGTTTTTATACTGGTCCCAAGGGGTTTCTCTAAGTGCAGAGAAATTTTATGAAGTATGGTTAAGAGGAGAAAAGAAAAATTGTTTGACCAGATTTAGCCTGAATATGTTTTTGAGGTAGAAATGGGTGTTACAAAGACCCATTTTGATTACTTAGCCATTAAAAAGAATGAAATAATGGCATTTGCAGCAACATGGATATAGAGATTGTCATACTGAGTGAAGTAAGTCAGACAGAAAAGGAGATTTATCGTGTGATATCCTTTATATGTGGACTCTAAAAAGAAATGATACAAATGAACTTACAAAATAAAGACTCACAGACTTAAAGAACAAACTTGTTGTAGGAGGAGGGAGAGAGTCAGGAGGAAGGGATAATTAGGGAGTTTGGGATGGACATGTACACTCTGCTATATTTAAAATGGATAACCAACAAGGACCCACCATATAGCATATGGAAGGAACTCTGTTCAATGTTATGTGGCAGCTTGGATGGGAGGGGAGTTTGGAGAGAATGGATACATGTGTATCTGTATGGCTGAGTCCCTTTGCTGTTCACCATACCCCAATACAAAATTTAAAAAGTACAGTAGCATAAATTGCAAAAAAAGCAAAAAGACCCATTTTAGCTCTTGTTTCTGGTAGTAATAGAAGATTATCTCAGTGGTGTTGGGAGGGGTACTCTGATATAAAAATCTAAAGTTTTCAGTTTATAAGTTTACACACTCTTTTTATTGAACACATTTCTTCTTTAGAAAGGAAGAAAACTGACTTATATCAAGAATTAGGTCTTCAAGCCAGAGATTTGAGGTTTCAGCATTTAATGAGCATCACAACCAGAAACAATAGGATTATCATGCGAATGGAGGTAAAGGATTTTATTTCATTTACATTTCTCCCCTGCAGTCTTAAAGTTCCTTCCTTACTATCTTGATCAGTAGTTTTAAAAGTAATTTTGTAATCAAAAAAAATAGATATGTGAAACTATTGTATAATATGGTGTTAGGAGTAGAACTCATTTTACATGAATTGTGTACCTGTGCTCAGCAAGTGAAGCACTGCTCTGTTAATCATGGAAAAGGTCTGATTGCAGTCTCTTTTCTCCGTTTGAATTTAGTCTCTAGTTTCTGAAATAAGAGAAAGATTCTTGGTTTATAACAGACTTTTTCAGTCATATACAATATATATGTAATTGCATTGTAACTTCAGCTACTAAGAATATTTTCTAGTTTTCGAAATAGCCTAGAAGTAGCCTTTATATTTTATCATCTTTTGTTTTTTAAATATTTGTTTATTTGACTGCTGCATGTGGGATCTAGTTCCCTGACCTGGGATTGAACTGGGGGCCCCCTGCATTGGGAGTGCAGAATCTTAGCCGCTGGACCACCAGGAAAGTCCCTAAAGTTTATAACTAGCATCTTTCAAAACTTTTTAAAAAGTGCTTCTTTAATAGAGAAGTATGTGATAAAGCAGACTATTTTATAATATACCATGTTAGGAGTAGAACTCATTTTACATGGATTATAGAAGACGTTAATTATAGCATCTAATTGGTATGTGTATAGATATTCACTGTATAATTTTTCAACTTTTCTGAATAAAAATGTTTATATTAGAGTTGACCTTTGAGCCTCATGGGTGTGGGGGCACCGAACCTCTAAGCAGTAAAAAATACATGTGTACGTTAGAGTTCCTCCATACCTGCTGTCCTCAGATTCAGCCACCGCAGATCGTGTATTTGTGTGGTGTTTACTACTGAAAAACATCTGCATGTAAAATGACCCAAACAGAATATGTTAGCGTTTTTCTTCAGAATAAATTTTTACCTTCATAGTGTTCTAAATTAGAGCACTAAGGCTACATTTGTCTTTATGATTTCACATTAGCTTAATATGTTTTGGTGATATTTTAAAAAGGAAACTTCCCCACAGCCAAACCAATCATGATTAAACTAATCTTTTCTAAACATCTGCTGAATGCTTAACTTTTAAAAAGACCTTCTCTTGTTTCCTTTGTTCTCTATATTTCTCTTGATTACCCTGGAAATCCTAGTAAATACATAATCTGCTTAATTCTAGTTCTGTTGAGAGTGAGTGAGAGGTATTAAGACTTATATTTATTTTAGGCTTCCTTTCTTTTTAAAAAAAAGTCTTGGTTTTTTGTTTTTGAAAAACCAAATGAACACTGATTTAATTTAGGCTTAGTCCAAAATTAATAGAGTATTGGGACTTCCCTGGTGATTCAGTGGCTAAGATTCCTTGCTCCCAATGCAGGGCCTGGGTTTGATCCTTGGTCAGGGAACTAGGTCCCACGTGCTGCAGCTAAGACTTGGTGCAGCCCAATAAATAGTGTTTTAAAATTAATAGAGTATTAAATTCTAAATATTTTATGAATGTTACTTTTCCCCTACAACTCTACAACTTACATATATGCCTTTGTACATGTATCTATCTACAGATATGCACGTGTGTGTGTATGTGTGTGTATATATATATATATATTTTTTTTTTTCTTAACAGTATTTGAAAGCTGTGGTAACTCCGGAGTGTCTTTGATACTAGATTATCGTAATTTAAATTTGGAGCAGTGGCTTTTCCGGGAACTCCCTTCACAGTTGGCTGGAGAAGGTCAACTTGTCACATACCCTTTACCTTTTGAGTTTAGAGCTATAGAAGCACTCTTGCAATATCGGGTAAGCCTGTGTTTGTCTAGCTGCTTGAATGTTTTCTGATTTTACAATGCTACCGAGGAGGAACACACTTTGGTTTTTTGTTTTTTTTGGCTGTGCTGGGTCTTTGTTGCTGTGTCGGCTTTTCTCTGGTTGTAGCAAGTGGGGCCTTCTCTCTAGTTGTGGTGCACAGGCTTCTAATTGCCATGGCTTCTCTTGTTGCTCGGGGTTTCCCTGGTGGCTCAGGTGGTAAAGAATCTGCCTCCAATGCAGGAGACTGGGGTTCGATACCTGGGTCAGGAAGATTCCCCTGGAGAAGGAAATGGCTCTCCACTCCAGTATTCTTTCCTAGGAAATCTTATGGATAGAGGAGTCTGGTGGGCTACAGTCCATGGGATTGCAGAGTGGGACGTGACTTAGCCACTAAACAACAACTCTTGTTTCTGAGCACAGGCTCCAGAGTGCTAGGGCTTCAGTATCAGTAATTGTGACTCCTGGGCTCTAAGGACAGGCTCAGTAGTTGTGGTGCACAGGCTGAGTTGCCTCACGGCATGTAGGATCTTCCCACATCTGGGATCGAACCCATGTTTCCTGCATTGGCAGATGGATTCTTTACTATTGAGCCCCCAGGGAAGCACTGATATTGTTCTAATGGCACTTGCCGTAACCACACCCTCCCCCCAGATAGAAACATCTCAGGGTCTTATATGTGGAAAGTACTTAATTCTTAAACTTTATGACTCAAATAGATCTAAAGTCTCTAGGTATAGTATACAGAGTCTCTTTAACAGTCACGTTATGACGTTCAGTGAAACACATCTCAGGTTGTCTATCCTGGCATCCTGTTCAGGGATGCTAATTCAAAATACTTACCTTAAATATGATATAAATGAACATACCAAAAGGTTTAGCTGTATGCCATTTTATTCTCTAACTAAATTGTATGTTGGGTAACTGCTTACACGTGATAAAGTGAAGTCACTCAGTTGTGTCCAACTCTTTGTGAACCCCATGGACTATAGCCCATCAGGCTGCTCCATGCATGGAATTTTCTAGGCAAGAATACTGGAGTGGGTTGCCATTTCCTTCTCCAGGGGATCTTCCTGACCCAGGGATCAAACCCGGGTCTCCCACATTGCGGGCAGACGCTTTACCGTCTGAGCCACCAGGGCAGCCCTACACGTGATAAATATAATACAAATATTTCATCAGATCATTCTGATACTTACCAACCATTCTTTGATTTGTTTGTGAAATCCTTTGTCTGAGGTAGCTAAATGATGCCTCTGTTTGAGACCTAGTTTGCATAGGAATCGTGTACACTTCTCACAGCGCTTGTATTAAATTGATAATCACTGAGGGTCTGGGGATCCTGTCAAGCTCTGAACAAGGATGGTCACTGCTTCCTTGGCCGTGACAAATCTTTCATCATCTATTCTTCCCCCATCAGTCAGGATAGTACTGTTCAGGACCTGGCTACAAGCAAGAGCCAGTGCCATGAGCATCCTCACCAGAGTGGGAGAAGAGGAGGGAAGAGGGGAGAGTAGAGGGGGCTTGAGGTGGGTGGGGGGTTGGTGGTGCTTGGCACCCTTCTCTTTGTCTGCCTTGCTCTGTTGAGGTAGTAGGAGATGGGTCCATTCCTTACTGGGGTTAGTAAGGCAGCAGCACCAGCTAGTACCAGCCAGTGAGATGGTGGCTAGTTGAAGCCCACTCACTGAGCAGGGAAATAGTAAAAGGAAAGTAATGAAGGTACATGAACAGTGGTCAGTGCTGAAGCTACACAGACTGAGTCAGCTCTCAGGAGCTCATGCTGGGGTGGAGAGTGTGTTGCAATTTACACTATTAATTTCACTACTTAATTCAGCTACTGTTATGCTGCATACTAACAGTTATTAGAAGTATTTTAATATTTTAACAGATAGTATAGCATATCATGGAGAAGGGCAACCCACTCCACTATTCTTGTCTGGAAAATCCCATGGACAGAGGGTTGTGGTCCGTAGGGTTGCCAAGAGTCTGACACAACTGAAACGACTTAGCATGCACATACACATATCTGTATCAGTGCATACCTGCTGATTAATCCTGCTGTGCCTATATTAACATGAATAATAAATATACATTTGACTTTTCAGCTTTATTTTTTAAAGTTTAAGATATGTTTGGTTTTTTTTTTTTGCAAAAGATCTTTGTTCATAGGAATTTTGAACTACATCCTATTCTGTTACAAAGAACATCGGTATTGTTTACCAGACGTGAAGTTTGTTTTAACCAGGGAATGGCAGCTTTTCTTTTAATCAGTCTTCTATTCCTTTCATACTAAGTGTCTGTAGGGGGAGGACTCTTACAGGAATTAATTTCCTGTCACCCACATGGGAGCCTGGCAACATTATGCATGATTATCTTTTAACCTAGGAGATTAGTTTTTTAATCATCTGGGATAGGCATTCCAACAGTAACCATGTTCTGAAATGTTACCAACCTTCCTGAAATGTTACCAACCTTCCTAGCTATTTTCGATTTCTGTATTTAATCAGAGGATTCACTGACCCTGAGTATTCTAAAAAGATTGTTTTAATTCTTATGAAAGGTCATGTTGTTATCTAGATCAACACCCTTCAGGGGAAACTTAGCATTTTACAGCCACTGATCCTTGAGACGCTGGACGCTTTGGTGGATCCCAAACATTCTTCCATAGACAGGAGCAAACTGCACATCTTGCTACAAAACGGCAAAAGGTAAATATGGGTGATTACCGAGTTGGGAATTAGACACAAATGCCTTAAACTTCTCTTTTAGTAGTTAGGCTTAAGAGTGAAATGTTTAACGTAAATTCAGATCCAAAATTAGTGTAATTATTAACTATCTTAAAAATACCAACCAGTCTTGCAAATGGTAATGACATTATTTACTTTGAAACTTACTCTCAATGCCTTCCTTGCCATCCCTGTTTTCATTATTCTTAAAAATCTTTCATAACTTTAAAGTAGGAAAGTAGCCTAGGTGGGAAGTTGAGCTAAAGGGGGCACACAAACAAATGTTTATTGAAAAACTGTTTTCAATGAAATGCTGTATCAGTGTCCTTTATATTTGTTATCTCATCTCAACCTGTCATCAGTCCTGTTGACATGGTCCTCATTTTGAAGATAAGAAAATCGAGGTCTAACTAACTTGTCTAAACTTTAATAGCTACTAAATGACAGATCTATATTCAAATCGTATTTTTTTTCCCCTCCAAAGTTCATGAGGTTTTTGTTTGTTGATCATAATGCATTCCAGATTTTAATATATTAATTTGTATTACAGATTGAATGATCAGTCCCCCAGGATTTGTACCCCCTAAAATACTTTCAAGAGTTAACAGTTTAAATTCCTGAGTCAGTTTTTTGTCAAAAAATATTAAGATGTTCTTATCAAATAAAAGTAAATGGTCTCTACTTCTTGTATTATCACTGCCATAATTAAGAATAAAAGTAAATTTCTGGCCCCAAAAGTTTACATCACAGTGATTGTATGTTTCTGAGATAAATAACATATGCTGAAAATTATATATCGTCATTTAATTTTATCACTTAATATATTAACAGTCTTGTATTGGGAATATTGATTCTCAAAAATTTTTTACAAGTCGGTGTTTATCATGAGTGTATAAGGGAGTCTGCTTGATAAGACATTAGAAAGGCACTGCTCCTGTAGGAAAATTTTTTACAGGTTTATGTTATTGATCATTTCTATACAATTATTCTTACAGCCTGTCAGAGTTAGAAACAGATATTAAAATCTTCAAAGAGTCCATTTTAGAGATCTTGGACGAAGAAGAGCTGCTGGAAGAGCTCTGTCTGACAAAGTGGAGTGACCCGCGAGTCTTGTAAGTGAACAGTGATGCTTTGTTAGTTTTTCCCTTAGAATCAGTTGTCTTCTTCAGATAACTTTATAAAGAAGAACATTTTTCTGGAATAGAGGGTGCACTTTCATCCCCAGTTTCATTATTTCCTTTTCTGTATTGCATCTAACTGAATTTAATGAGGACTTGTTAAGTGCTTGCTCTGTATACAACAACTATAAAGATAAACACACTATTGCCTTTATCTTCAAATGCCTGACCAACAGAGTGACATACACAGCTACCTTTGCTGGAGAGGTCAGCGGGAGAGGTGGGGCAAAGGGTGGATGGAGTGCAAGGAGGCAAGTGAGACACTGGCACAGATTCTGTAAGTCTGGTTAACATAAAAACACTCATCTTCCTTTCATCTCTTAGGAACTTAAAATCATGTATGCTTCTTGTGTATATGCAAGTTTAAATGCTGCCTTTTCAAATGTTTTTGTTCTTTGTAACTGTCATTATCAGAGATTAATACAGACACCTTTGTAATGTTCATAGTTTCTGTAGTGTGTACAGATTTTTTAATTGAGAGATTAGTTATCTATATCTTAATAAGGAAACAAAATAAAAAGGGCTTTGTAACTCTTCATATTCTAACAGATAGATATAGTAGCAGAAACTCGAACACTTGAACTCTTGTTTGCTTTCCTTCTTAAGCCAATCTGTCTCTAATATGCTTCATAAGTGTCTTACAGAGTGCTTCATTCCTGCCTATCCTCTTTGGTAGGACTGGGGGTATAAGTAAAGAGGGGGAAAAAACTAGTAACTTTTTTTTTTTTACAGAAGTATAATTGGTTTACAATTCTGTGCTAGTTTGTGTTATACAGCAGAGTGACTCAGTTACACACCTGTGTATATTCCTTTTTTAGATTCTTTTCCGTTGTGGTTTATCCCAGGAGATCGGTTATAGTTCCCTGTTCTGTACAGTAGGACCTGGTGGTTAGCCATTCCGTATGTAATCGTTTGCATCCACTACAGGCTCCCAGTTCATCCTTCTCTGTCGCCGCCTCCCCCTTGGTAATCACAAGTCTGTTCTCTATGTCTGTTTTGTAGATAGGTTCATTTACGCCACATTTTAGATTCCACGTATAAATGATATCATGTATTTGTTTTCTAACTTCACTTAGTATGATAATCCCTAGTTGTATCCATGTTGCTGCAAAAATGGCATTAGTTCATCTTTTTATGGCTGAGTAGTATTCCGTTGTATACATGTACCACACCTTTATTCATTCATCTGTCCACGGACATTTAGGTTGTTGCAATGTCTCAGCTGTTGTGAATAGGGCTGCTACACTATGAATATGCTACGTTGGAGTCCATATATCTTTTTGAATTATAGCTTTGTCCAGGTATATGCCCTGGACTAGGATTGCTGGATTATACAATAATTTTATTTTAGTTTTAGTTTACTAAGGAATCTCCATACTGTTTTCCATAGTGGCCATACTAATTTACATTCCCCCTAACAGAATAGGAGGATTCTCTTTTCTCCACACCCTCTCCAGCTTTTGTTATTTGTAGAGTTTTTGATGATGGCTATTCTGACTAGTGTGAAGTGGTACCTCATTGTAGTTTTGATTTGTATTTCTCTAATAATTAGTGATGTTGAGCATCTTTTCATGTGCCTGCTGGCCATTTCATGTCTTTGGAGAAATGTCTATTAAGGTCTTTGGCCCATTTTTCGATTGGGTTATGTGGTTTTGGGTTTTTGTTGTTGTTGAGTTGTATGAGCTATTTGTATATTTTGGAAATTAAGCCCTTGTCAGTTGCATCATTTGCAAATATTTTCTTCCAGTCTGTAGGCTGTCTTTTCGGGGTTTGTTTTTTTTTTTTTTAATTGTTCCTTTGCTGTGCAAAACTTCTAAGTTTGATTAGGTACCACTTTTTTTTTTTTTTTAAATCAATATTTCTGTTGCCTTGGGAGACTGACCTAAGAAAATACTGGTACGATTTACGTCAGGTTATGTTTTGCCTTTGCTCTCTTGTAGTTTAATGATATCATGTCTTATGTTTGAAGTCTTTAAGCCATTTTGAGTTTATTTTTGTGTAGGGTGTGAGGGTGTATTCTAACTTCATTGACTTACATGCAGCCTTCCAAATTTCCCAGCACTGCTTACTGAAGAGACTGTCTTTTCCAGTTGTATATTCTTGCCTCCTTTGTCAAAGATTAATTAACAATAGGTGTGTGGGTTTGTTTCTGGGTTCTCTATTCTGTTCCATTGATCCCTAGTCTTGTTTTTGTACCAGTTACCACATTGTTTTACTGTGGCTTCCTAGTATTGTCTGAGGTCTGAGAGAGTTATGCCTCCTGTTTTGTTTCTGTTTCCTCAGGATTGCTTTGGCAGTTCTGGGCTTTTTATGGTTCCATATAAATTTTTGGCTTATTTAATTCTGTGAAAATGTCATGGGTAATTAGATAGGGATCTCTGTTAAATTTGTAGATTACTTTGGGTGGTATTGCCATTTAAACAATATTCTTTCAATCCAAGAGCATGGGATATTTTTCCATTTCTTTGAATCCTCTTTAATTTTAACATTCCCTTTTCTGTATTTCATCATTAGTATAAAACTGATTTACAAATGTTAATCTTATATTTTGCTACTTTGCTGAATTCATTAATAGATCTAGTAGATTTTTATCCTGCAGTCCTTAAGGTTTTCTATGCACTTTCATGTCTTCTGCATTTGATGACAATTTTATCTCTTCCTTTCCAGTTTGAATACCTTTTCTTGTCTGTTTGCCATGGTTAGGACTTCCATTACTATATTGAATAGCAGTAGTAAGGATGGGCCTCCTTGTTTTCTTATTCCAGATATAGTGGGAAGACTTTCAGCATTTCATTGTTGAATATTATATTGGCTTTGGGTTTGTCATAAGTGGCTTTTACTGTGTTTTTGTTATGAATGGATTGAATTTTGTCAGATGCTTTTTCTGTATCTGTTGAGATGATCATATGGTTTTTTACTTTTATTTACATGGTGTATTACATTGGGGATTCCCAGGTGGCACTAGTGGTAAAGAACCCACCTGCCAATGCAGAAGATGTAAGAGACTCAAGTTCGATTCCTAGGTTGAGAAAATCCCTCGAAGAGTATGATAATCCACTCCAGTATTCTTGCCTCTCGAATTCCCATGGACAGAGGAGCCTAGCAGCTACAGTCCATGGGGTTGTAAAGAGTTGGACGTGACTGAGCACTGATTGACTGATTTTGCATATGTTGAAGCATCCTTGTGAATTTGTGATAAATCCCTCTTGGTTTGGGTACATGATCTTTTTTATATGTTGTTGGATTCAGTTTGCTAATATTTTGTTGAGAATTTTTGTATCTGTATTCATTGAAGGTATTTGCCCTGTGGTTTTCTGTTTTGGTGGTATTTGTTTAGTTTTGTTATCAGGTGATTGATGGTGGCTTCATGGCAGTCCACTCCAGTATCCTTGCCTGGAGAATTCCATGGACAGAGCATGGTGTCACAGAGTCAGTCACGAGTGACTAACATACTTTCCCATTACTAGAATGTCTTTGGGAGTGATCCCCCTCCCCAGTGTTAGAATAGTTTAAGAAGGATGAGTTTTAGAAGTTTTTGTATGTTTGGAAGAATTCACCTTTAAAGCCACCTGGTCCTGTAGTTTCGTTTGTAGGGAGTTTTTGTTTGTTCTTTTAAATTACAGATTCTATTTCACTCTTAGTGATCAGTCTGTTAATGTTATCTTGTCTCCTTGATTTAGTTTTGGTGGACTATATCTTTCTAGAAAGTTGTTCTTTTCTTCTAAGTTGTCAAATTTGTTGGCATATAATTGTTCATAGTAGTATTCTCTGAAGGGTTTTTAGTATTTCTGCAGTATCAGTTGAAATTTCTCTTTTTTCATTTCCTAATTTATTTGGATTCTATCTTTTTTCTTCTTGGATAGACTGGCCAGAGGTTTGTCAATTTTGTTTATCCTTTCAAAGACCCAGTTCTTGGTTTTACTGATTTTTTTTTTTTAATTTTATTTATTTTGGGCTATGCTGGGTCTTCATTGTTGCATGGACTTTCTCTGGTTCTGGCAAGTGGGGATTACTCTACTAGCAGTTCACAGGCTTCTCATTGCAGTGGCTTCTCTTGTTTCAGAGCACGGGCTCCCAGGCACTCGGGACTTCAGCAGCTGCAGCCCCTGGGCTCTAGAGCACAGTTTGGCATGCGGGTTTAGTTGCTCTGCAGCATGTAGGATCTTCCCAAACCAAGGATCAAACCCATGCTGTGTCTCCTGCAGTGGGAGTCGGATTCTTTACCACTGAGCCATGAGGGAAGACTGGTGTGTTTTTTTTTTTTTTCTACTTTTTTAAAATCTCAATTTATTTCCTTCCTGATCTTTATTATTTTCCTCCTACTGACTTGAGGTTTTGTTTTTTGTTTTTCTGGTTGTTTTAGGTTTTATGTTAGGTTGTTAATTTGAGATATTTTTTCTTGTTTTTTGAGGTAGGTGTGTAATTTCCTCTTTTATTTCCTCATTGACCTGTTGGGTAGTAACATGGATTTCTTTTCTTTTGGTTGATTTCTAGCTTCATGCTATTGTGAGGAAAAATGCTTGAAATAATTTCTTTACTCTTACGGTTGTTGAGGTTAGTTTTGTGTCCTAGTATGTGGTCAGCCCTAGAGAATGCTCCATGTGCACTAGAAAAGAATGTGTATTCTGGGTTTTTTTGAAATAATGTCCTGAAAATACCAGTTAAGTCTTAACTGTTATATCATTTAGGATTTCTGTTGCCTTAGTGATTTCTCTGTCTAGAAAATCTGCCCGTTGATGTGAATGGGGTGATAAAGTCTCCTATTGTATTGTCATCAGTTTCTTCTTTTTTAGCTGTTAGTATTTTATGTGTTTGGGGCAGTACATGTTGACAAGTGTAAAATCCTCTTCTTGTATTGATCCTTTTACCATTATATATTTTCCTTCTTTTCCTTTATGGTTTTTGTTTTAACGTCTGTATGTCTGATAAGATTATTCTAACTCCTGTTTTCTTGTCATTTCTATTAGCATGAAATACGTTTTTCCTTCCCTTCACTTTCAGTGTGTGTGTGTCTTTTGCCCTAAGGTGGCTGTCTTGTAGGCAGCATATCGTAGGCTCTTATTTGTTTATCCAGTTTGCCATTCTGTTTTGATTTGAGTATTCAGTCCATTGACATTCAAGGTAGTTAGTGATACTTACATATTTACTCCAGTTTAAACCTTGTTTCCCAGTCTATTATATGTTTTTGATTTGTGGTTGCCCCGTTTTTCAGGTATGTTAACCCTTTTCTATATCTGCTTGCTTTAGGCTGGTAGTCATATAGGCTCACACACATTCTAAAAAATAAGAATCAACATTTTTGTACTCTCCTTCCCTACATTTTATGATTTTGATGTCCTTTTTTATATCACATCTTGTTTATCCTTTTACTGTTCCTTGTGTTTATCTTCCTTTCGTAAATAGGTTTTTTTCCTATTTGACCTCTATACTGGCTAACTTACGTGATTTACTTTCCAACTGTGAGTTCCTCTTTACTGTATCTTTCTTTTCTATTTAGAGAAGACCTTTCAATATTTCTTTAAAATAGGTTTCATATTGCTGTATTCTTTATTTTTTGCTTATCTGAGAAATTCTTTATTTCCCCATCCTTAATGATATTCTTGCTGGGTAGAGGACTTTGTGTTGCAGATTTTCCCCTTTTTAAACTGTGGACATAGTTTGCCACTCCCTTCTGGCTTGCATCATTTCTGTAGAGCAATCAACTGATAGCCTTCTGGCAGTTCCCTTGTAATTAACTCTGTTTTTCTCTTGCTACCTTTATTATTTTTTTTTTTAATTAATTTTTATTTTTTTAGTTTGTTTTGCTTTACAATACTGTATTTGTTTTGCTACACATCGACATGGATCAGCCACGAGTGTACATGATCTCCCAATCCCGACCCCCACCTCCCCCCTCCCGCCTCACACCCTCTCTCTGGATTATCCCCGTGCATCAGTCCCAAGCATCCTGCATCCTGCATCAAACCTGGACTGGCGATTCGTTTCACTTATGATATCACACATGTTACACTGCCACTCTGCCAACCCATCCCACCCTCTCCCTCTCCTACAGAGTCCAAAAGGCCGTTCTATACATCTGTGTCTCTTTTGCTGTCTTGCGTACAGGTTTATCATTACCATCCTAAATTCCATATATATGTGTGAGTATACTGTATTGGTGTTTTTCTTTCGGCTTACTTCACTCTGTATAATCGGCTCCAGCGTCATCCACCTCATTAGAACTGATTCAAATGTATTCTTTTTAATAGCTGAGTAATACTCCATTGTGTATATGTACCACAGCTTTCTTATCCATTCATCTGCTTCTTGCTACCTTTAGAATCCTCTCTAACTTCTGCTGTTTTTATAATATGTCTTGGTGTGGATTTGTTTCTTGTTTGGGACCCTCTGTGCTTTCTGTATCTGGATATCTGATTCCTTCTTTAGGTTTGGATAGTTTTCAGCTATAATTTCATCAAATTTTTCCAGCTGCAATTTCATCAAATACATATTTAATCCCCTTTTCTCTTCTCCTCTGGAATCACGTTTATGCGTAGATTGGCACACTTTATTCTGTTATCCCATTGGTCTCTTATATTGCTTTTTTTTTCTCCCAGTCTGGCTTTCTGTCTACTGCTTTGATTGGGTAAATTTTATGATGAAACCTGAGCCTCAGCACCCAGCCTCCACCTGTCCCATCGAAGGAATATCTGAGGCTGGAGAGTGCCAGGCACCCATACCAACCAACTATGCAGGTCTTTCCACTTTGCCCTCCACAAACCTGTTGCTGCGCTCTCTTCCAAGGTTCCCCACCTGCCTCTCCCACATCCCAGCTGATCTCTCTACCAGTGAGGTGCCTTCCCCAGGGATGAAAACCTTTTCTTTTTCACTGTTCCCTCCCAGGAGCAGTTCCATCCCAGTTCCCTTCTCTTTATCTTTTCCCCTTTCTCTTTTGTCCTACCCAGTTATGTGAAAGTTTTCTTACCATTTTGGAAGTCTGAGATCTGCAGTGTTCAGTAGATGTTCCATGAGAATTGTCCCAAGTGGATGTATTTTGATGTATTTGTGGGAGAGCGTGAGAGCCACATACCGCTCCTCTGTTGTCTTGAGCTATTTTGACTGTATTTACATTTTTCAGAACCAGTTTTCTTCCTATATGGAAGTGATACTATACATTTACCTTGGAAAGGAAATGCTCATTATGTTCATTTTTCTTTTTGGTTGTGTTTTACCTGATAGTGATTTGGACTTTGCATTCATTTGTCAGCATTCACATGTCTGGATTTTCCTGTAAATGGCAGTATGTGTATTTGCATGAGAGTCCCTGGGTTCAGGGATGTGGAATACAGTAAAGCCTGTGTAGGGATAAACCCGTGTCCTTAACTCACCTGTGCCATGTTTAGGATCAGTTAGCAAAGCCACTCAGACTGGTCTCAGTCACAATAATAGAAAAGGCAGAGGCTAATTTTTTTTTGCAATACCTGAAATACTGTTTTTGTTCACTCATCAAGTTGTGTCTGACTCTCTTGTGACCCCATGAACTGCAGCATGCCAGGCTTCCCTGTCATTCTCTATCTCCCTGAGTTTGCTCAAACCCATGTCCATTGAGTCGGTGATGCCATCCAACCATCCCATCCTCTGTTGCCCCTTCTCCTTTTGCCCTCAATCTTTTCCAGCATCAAGGTCTTTGCCAGTGAATCAGGTCTTCACATCAGGTGGCCAGAGGATTGGAGCTTCAGCTTCAGCATCAGTCCTTCCAATGAATATTCAGGGTTGATTTCCTTTATAATTGGTTTGATCTCCTTGCAGTCCAAGGGACTCTCAAGAGTCTTCTCCAACACCACAGTTCAAAAGCATCAATTCTTCAGCACTCTGCCTTCTTTATGGTCCAACTCTCACATCCACACATGACTACTGGAGAAACTATAGCTTTGACTATTCAGACTTTTGTCAGTAAAGTGATGTTTCTACTTTTTAATACATTATCTTAGATTTGTTATAGCTTTTCCTCCAAGGAAACGTCTTAATTTCAGACTGCAGTCACCATCCACAATGATTGTGGAGCCCAAGAAAAGAAAATCTGTCACTGTTCCATTTTCTCCCCATCTGTTTGCTATGAAGTGATGGGATGGGATGCCATGATCTTTGTTTTTTGAACATTGAGTTGTAAGCCAACTTTTTCACTATCCTGTTTCACTTTCATCAAGAGACTCTTTAGTTCCTCTTCACTCTCTGCTTTAAAGTGGTATCATCTGCATATCTGTGGTTGTTGGTATTTCTCCCAGCAATCTGGATTCCTGCTTGTGATTCATCCAGCCCTGCATTTCACATGATGTACTCTGCCTAAAAGTTAAATAAGCAGATGACAGTATACAGCCTTGATGTACTCCTTTCACAATTTGGAACCAGTCTGTTGTTCCATGTCCATTTCTAACCGTTGCTTCTTGAGCTGCATACAGGTTTCTCAGGAGGCAGGTAAGGTGATCTGACATTCCCATCTCTTTAAGAATTTTCCACAGTTTGTTGTGATTCACACAATCAAAGGCTTTAGCGTAGTCAATGAAGCAGAAGTAGATGTTTTTCTGGAATTCTCTTACTTTTTCTGTGATCCAGCGGAAGTTGGCAATTTGATCTCTGGTTCTTCACCTTTTCTAAATCTATATGAAAGTTCTTGGTTCACATACTGTTGAAGGGTAGCTTGGAGGATTTTGAACATAATCTTGCTAGCATGTGAAATGAGTGCAGTTGTATAGTAATTTCAACATTCTTTGGCATTGAAATGAAAACTGACCTTTTCCAGTTCTGTGGCCACTGCTGAGTTTTCCAGATTTGCTGGCATATTGAGTGCAGCACTTTAATAGCATCATCTTTTAGGATTTGAGAGAGTTCACTTGGAATTCCATCACCTCCAGTAGCTTTGTAGTAATGCTTCCTAAGGCCTACTTGACTTCACACTCCAGCATGTCTGGCTCAGGTGAGTGACCACACCGTGGTTGTCTGGGTTGTAAGATCTTTTTTGTATAGTTCTTCTGTGTTTTGTTGCTATCTCTTCTTAATCTGTGCTGCTTATCTATTCGTCACTTCCACTGTATAATCCTAAGGGATTTGATTTAGATCATACCTGAAAGGCCTAGTGGTTTTCCCTACTTCAGTTTGAGCCTGAATTAGCTGATTATCTGAGCCACAGTCAATTCCAGGTCTTGTTTTTGCTGACTGTATAGTTTCTTCATCTTTGGCTGCAAAGAATAAATCAGTCTATTTCGGTATTAACCATCTGTTGATGTCCATGTGTTGAGTTGTCTCTTGAGTTGTTGGAGGAAGGTGTTTGCTATGACCAGTTCATGCTCTTGACAAAACTGTTAGCCTTTGCCCAGCTTCATTTTGTAATCTAGGACCATCTGAATTAAATTTACCCTTTCCCATCCATTTTAGTTCACTGATTGCTAAAATGTTGTTGTTCACTTTTGCCATCTCCTGTTTGGCCATATCCAATTTACCATGATTCATGAACACATTCCAGGTTCCTATGCAGTATTGTTCTTTATAGCATCAGACATTATTTACACCACCAGACACAACTGGGCATCATTTCCGCTTTGGTTCAGCCTCTTCATTCTTTCTGGAGCTAAGTCTCTGCTCTTCCCCAGTGGCATATTAGACACCTGCTTCCCTGGGGGGGCTCATCTTTCAGTGTCATATCTTTTTGCCTTTTTATACTATTGATGGGATTCTCCCTGCATGAATACAAAAGTCGTGTGTCCTTCCCTTCTCCAGTGGACCATGTTTTGTCAGGCCCTAACTAGCAAGGACATGCCCTCCATCTGTTCCACATAGCCTGGCACCCTGGTTGTCCCACTGCTGGTCCTCTTGAGTGTGTAAACCTTCATTGGCTGCTGGGTGTTGGTCAGCATACCGCCTGGGGACCTGTGCCAAAGCCCTGCTGGAGTTGCTGGGAAGGGAGTCCAGGGAAGCCTGGCGCTGATCGATGTTGGAGGACGCCCAGGAGCGGAGGGCTCCCTGGCCTCTGCTGCCACTGGCCACCCTGGGGCCAGTCCTCCACCCAGGAGCCACAGGAGCAGAGGATGACTGAACATTGCATACTAATTCAGGAAGCTGTGTGGTACTGAATGTATAACACATGTATCGGGGGCATGTTAGTTATGTGAACTCTTTCAATTAAAGTGAGAAGAGCAGCGCTGGGATTGACCATGCAGAGGAGATGGAGTTGCTGTTGGAAAACTACTACCGATTAGCCGAGGATCTTTCCAACGCAGCTCGGAACTCAGGGCACTGATCGATGATTCACAGAGTATCATATTCATCAATCTGGACAGGTAAGATGGTGTTATAGAAAACTATCCATATTTTTTTAATGAAGTAATTATTGTATAGTAATAAAGTGTTTAAGGCTAGCTTTGTTTTTCCATTTTGGAAAAAATTATCCCATCATTATCATTTACAACTACTACATGGGAGTGTCTTTTTAAGGTGTATGTTTAGCCTATGTGACCTTGAATAGTGAATTTGCAGTGCTCGGTTGGTGGGCCCTTCTGATCTAAGCAGTTGTTCTCCCCAGCCACCGTAATGTGATGATGAGGTTGAACCTACAGTTGACCATGGGAACCTTCTCCCTTTCACTCTTTGGACTAATGGGAGTTGCTTTCGGAATGAATTTGGAATCTTCCCTTGAGGAGGTGAGAATGTATTATTTCAATAATCTAGGGATGGTTTTTAATATTTTGAAGATCATTTCTTTTTCATGGATTTTATTTTGTTTTCATGTTTACTTCACTCAGTCAGTTTTTAGCTGTGGCACTCGAAATCTTCATTTTTGTCACGCTGGATCTTCCGTTGCAGTGCAGGGACTCTCTAGTTGTGACTTGGAGGCTCCAGAGCGCATCAGCTCAGTAACTGAGACACACAGGCTTAGTTGCTCCAAGTCATGTGGGATCTTAGTTCCTGGACCAGGGATTGAACCTGTGTCCCCTGCATTGCACAGTGGATTCTTAATCCCTGAACTACTTTAATGGATTTTTAAAAGAAAGTCCTAACCTGTATAGTTGCTTATTGGAATAAAATATGTACTGTAAATCATTTGAAATTCAGACAATATTGTTAGACCCTGTAATGTAGAGTGGCCTAGGTTTGAGCAGACCAGAGCCTGTGCTGGGATTCAGGAAACTGTCACATAGGGCAGGTTGGGACTACCTTATTTTTCCTATAACAGATAACTACACATGGGAGAGATTTGACAACAGTATTACACTGTGCTGCTGCTGCTGCTAAGTCGTGTCCAACTCTTCTGACCCCATAGACGGCAGCCCACTAGGCTCCTCTGTCCCAGGCAAGAATACTGGAGTGGGTGAGGCAGTGTTAATGAGGGTGTTTTTTTTTTTGTTTTTTTTTTTAACTTATGTGTCAGGCAATGTGCCATGCAGTTGCTGCTTTGATTCAGTCATCAAAAGTCTGAAAATGAATGTATTTTCCCTGTTTTTTTTTTTTATAGGTAGAAAAACAGGCTAATAAAATATAATTTGCCCAAGAGCACAGAGCTAGGAAACAACAAAACTAGGATTTAGACTCCAAGACTTGCATCTTTCACTTTGCTCCATATTTAACACTGACCGGGAGAGTTTTCATGTCCTTGTAGCCTTGTACTTTGAGAAGATGTCCTACTGTGAGATTTCTTTTTTTTTTTAATTTATTTTTTTAATTGAAGGATAACTGCTTTACAGAATTTTGTTGTTTTCTGTCAAACCTCAACATGAATCAGCCATGAGGATACATATATTCCCTCCTTTTTGAACCTTCCTCCCCATCCCACCCCTCTAGTTTGATACAGAATCCCTGTTTGAGTTTCCTGAGAGATACAGCTAATTCCCATGGGCTATCTATTTTACATATGGTAATGTAAGTTTCCATGTTACTCTCTCCATACATCTCATTCTCTCCTCTCCTCCCCTCTCCCCATGTCCATCAGTCTATTCTTTATGTCTATTTCTCTGTTGTTGCCCTGTAAATAAATTCTTCAGTAATATTTGTCTGGATTCCATACATATGCCTTAGAATGCAGTATTTATCTTTCTGATTTACTTCACTCTGTATAATAGGTTCTAGATTCATCCACCTCATCAGAACTGACTCAGATGCATTCCTTTTTATGGCTGAGTAATATTCCATTGTGTTTATGTACCACAGCTTCTTGATCCATTTATCTGTCAGTGGACATCTAGGTTGCTTCCATGTTCTAACTATTGTAAATAGTGCTGCAGTGAACATTGGGGTATGTGTGTCTTGTTCAGTTTTGGTTTCCTCAGGGTATATGCCTAGGAGTGGGATTGCTGGGTCATATGGTGGTTTTATTCCTAGACTTTTAAGGAATCTCCGTACCGTCTTCCATGGTGGCTGTATCAGTTTACATTCCCCCCAACAGTGCAAGAGTGTTCCCTTTCTCCACACCCTCTCCAGCATTTATTGTTTGTAGACTTTTTGATGATGGCCATTCTGACCAGTGTGAGGTGATATCTCATTGTAGTTTTGATTTGCATTTCTCTAACAATGAGCAATGTCAAGCCTCTTTTAATGTGTTTGTTAGCCATCTGTATGTCATCTGGAGAAATGTCTGTTTAGGTCTTTTCCCACTTTTTTACAGGTTTGTTTGTTTTTCTGATATTGAGTTGTATGAGCTGCTTGTATATTTTGGAAATTAATCCTTTGTCAGTTGTTTCATTTGCTGCTATTTTCTCCAATTCTGAGGGTTGTCTTTTCACCTTGGTTATAGCTTCCTTTGCTGTGCAAAAGCTTTTAAGTTTCATCAGGTCCCACTTGTTTACTTTTGTTTTTATTTCCATTACTCTAGGAGGTGGGTCACAGAGGACTTGCTTTGATTTATGTCATAGAATGTTCTGCCTATGTTTTCCTCTAAGAGTTTTATAGTTTCTGGTCTTACATTTAGGTCTTTACTCCATTTTGAGTTTATCTTTGTGTATGGTGTTAAGAACTGTTCTAATTTCATTCTTTTCCATGTAGCTGTCCAGTTTTCCCAGCACCATTTATTAAAGAGGCTATCTTTGCCCCATTATATATTCTTGCCTCCTTTGTCAAAAATAAGGTACTCATAGGTGCATGGGTTTATTTCTGGGCTTTCTATCTTGTTCCATTGGTCTGCATTTCTGTTTTAGAAAAATAGGGAATGTTTCATGAACTTGCATGTTATCCTTGCACAGGGGCCATGCTAATCTTCTCTGTATTGTTCCAGTTTTAGTATATGTGGTGCTAACATGAGCACCTACTGTGAGATTTCTTTAGAAATGAATTTGCATTTGCGTTCAGCAGGCACACTCTTATGCTGAATTCTGTGTCCTGATTAACAGGAGTGTTCTCTCTGTCTGTTTTAAAGTGGTCCCTTTTAAAAAGTGGTCTTTAAAAGAAGCAGTTCTAATGGTCACTCTTCTGTGTAAAACTATATGGGTGTGTGTGGGAGGGAGGGGGTATTGATTGTCCTTAAGATAGAAATCCAAACTCCCTGGCCTGTAAGGCTTTCCTGGCCTGCTGTGCCCACATCCCCATCTTGTCTGCAGCCATCTTGTCCTTACTGTCCATTGATTCATCAGTATTTTCACACTGCTTCCACACATCTCTTCTTACCTCCCACCTTTTTTTGCCTGGCCTGGTCTGTAGTTGATAAGTCACGTTCGACTTTTTTGCAGCCCCATGGATTGTAGCCTACCAGGCTCCTCTGTCCATGGAATTTCCCAGATAAGAATACTGGTGTGGATTGCCATTTCCTTCTCCAGGGGATCTTCCTGACCCAGGGATTGAACTTGCATCTTCCACATTGGCGGAGGATTCTTTACCACTGAGCCACCAGGGAAGCCCCTCCTTTTTTTTGCCTTCTTATGTCTATTTCTCTCCCAGGTTTCAACTGTTGTGTTATTTCCAAGGAGACTCTTCACTGACTGCACCCCAACCTATCTGAGTAAAATTACTCTTCTAGTTATTTATGCCAAAATAATCCTACACTTCCCTTTGCCATGATCCTCAGACTTGGAATTGCTTGTCTGCAAAAGATCATAGGTAGCTCAACTAGTAAAGAATCTGCCTGCAGTGCAGGAGACCTGGGTTTGATCCCTGGGTTGGGAAGATCCCCTGGAGAAGGGAATGGTTACCAACTTCAGTATTCTGGCCTGGAGAATTCTGTGGACTCTGTAGTCCATGGGGTCGCAAAGAGTTGGACACTACTAAACGACTTTCACTCACACACACCTGAAAAAGATAAGCTCCCTGCAGCAGTGTTTGTCACCTCCTTAAAAGATGTGAAAGGAAAGTCAGTGCAGTACATTGATTCATTCATCTTACAGATACGGTGTTTGGTGCCTGTTACACACTAAACACTGCTTTTAGCTCTGGGGGTATAGCAGTGAATCCCTGCCCTTATGGAGCCTGTTTCAGTGGGGGAGAGAGAAGAAACAGATTGTGGTAGGTTAGGTGATAAGTACCATAAAGAAAATTTTCTAAAGGAAATCAGTCTTGAATATTAATTGGAAGGACTGATGCTTTGGCCAATACTTTGGCCATCTGATGCAAAGAACTAAGTCTTTGGGAAAGACCCTGATGCTGTAAAAGAATGAAGGCAGGAGGAGAAGGGGACAACAGAGGATGAGATGGTTGTATGGTATCACCAACTCAATGGACATGAGTTTGAGCAGGCTCCAGGAGTTGGTGATGGACAGAGAGGCCTGGCGCGCTATATAGTCTATGCGGTCGCAGAGAGTCAGACATGACTGAGTGACTGGACTGAACTGAAGCATAAAGAAAATTAAAGCTGGGTAGAGGGAGAGAGACTGTTAGGAGGAGGAGAGACAAGGGGCATTGTAGAGATAGCATGGTTGAGGAAGGTCTTTCTGTGAAGGTGACCCTAGGCAGAGTCTGAATGAAAAGAGAACGTGAAAAGACCTGGGAGAAAGGGTGATCTAAGCAGAGGGAACCACACACGTGAAGACTGAGGCAAGGGTGCACTGAGCTTGTTGGAGGAGCAGCAGGAAGGCCAGAGTGGTCAGAGGCGGGGTATGAAGTGGAAGGAAAATGTAGTGAGAGGTCAGAAGGGCAGAAGAGGGAGAGCATGTCGATTTGGAGCTTGGTAAATGGCACCCCACTCCAGTACTCTTGCCTGGAAAATTCCATGGACGGAGGAACCTGGTAGGCTACAGTCCATGGGGTCTCAGAGTCGGACTCGACTGAGCAACTTCACTTTCACTTTTCACTTTCATGCGTTGGAGAAGGAAATGGCAACCCACTCCAGTGTTCTTGCCTGGAGAATCCCAGGGACGGAGAAGCCTGATGGGCTGCCATCTATGGGGTCGCACAGAGTCAGACACGACTGAAGCGACTTAGCAGTAGCAGCAGTAAAGGTTCAGGCTTATTCTAAGTGTGATGGGAATCTCTTAGAGGCTTTTAAGCCCAAATCTAGTAAAACGTCCAGTAGTTACCAAACTATCTTGTGCAACATAAACCAGCCCTGGACATCCTCAGAAGGTCCTTCCGAAGACCTTTGCCGGTTTCCCAGCTCGTGACTGTGTAACTCTGTACAAGTTCATGTCCTTCTCCCAAGTCATTTTGTTTATGTACACTCAGTACTCTTGCCTGGAAAATTCCATGGACGGAGGAACCTGGTAGGCTACAGTCCATGGGGTCTCAGAGTCGGACTCGACTGAGCAACTTCACTTTCACTTTTCACTTTCATGCGTTGGAGAAGGAAATGGCAACCCACTCCAGTGTTCTTGCCTGGAGAATCCCAGGGACGGAGAAGCCTGATGGGCTGCCATCTATGGGGTCGCACAGAGTCAGACACGACTGAAGCGACTTAGCAGTAGCAGCAGTAAAGGTTCAGGCTTATTCTAAGTGTGATGGGAATCTCTTAGAGGCTTTTAAGCCCAAATCTAGTAAAACGTCCAGTAGTTACCAAACTATCTTGTGCAACATAAACCAGCCCTGGACATCCTCAGAAGGTCCTTCCGAAGACCTTTGCCGGTTTCCCAGCTCGTGACTGTGTAACTCTGTACAAGTTCATGTCCTTCTCCCAAGTCATTTTGTTTATGTACACATTCTTTCTGCAAGCTAACTCCATCTTATACTCATTCTAATATTTTTTTCCAAATGCCTATTGTTGTTGTTGTTAATTTTTTTAAAGAATTTTTAGAAATTCCTTTCTGATAGTTTCTTTTTTAAGATAATATCAAACTATTTCAAGAATAGTAAAAGAATTCCCATTCAGCCGTTACCCAGATTCTTCAAACAGCAACATTTTATCGTATTTATCATTCTGTCAGCATATATATACTTTTTCCTAAATCATTTGAGAATAAATAACAAATATGAAACTCCCAATGTCTAGATATTTCAGTATATATTTCTAAAAACACTGACATTCTCTTACATAACCACAGCTCACTTGTGAAAATCAGAAAATAGCATTGAAACAACACTGTTTCTCTGATCTGTGGACCCTGGTCAGGTTTCACCACTTAGCACAGTAGAGCCCTTTACCTCATAGGAAATCTTAAATCGTGTGTTGCATATATTAATAGTTACTGTGTCTCCTTAGGGTCCTTTAATCTAGGCCAGTTTTTCAAACTTTGTCTTCATGGCCTTGATGCTTGCAAAGAATGTAGGTCAGTTGTTTGGCTCTTGATTACTCTTCATTACTAGATTCTGATTGTGACACATTTTTGTCAGAGTTCTTCACGTTGAATCCCATCAGGAGACCCTTGATGTCAGTTTCTCTCATACTGGTGATACTAACTCTGATCATTTGGTTAAGGTGATGTCGCTAATTTTCTGTCCTATGAAGTTACTTTCTCTGTGGAATTAAGTATCTTCTTACAACCCTGCCGTTCATCAAATTTGCACCGTCTAGTTTTGTTTTGTTTTTTTTTTTTAATATAGTTGATTGTGTTAATTTCTGCTGTACAGCCAAGTGATTCAGTTATACATATAATACATTTTAAAATATTTTTTCCATTGTGGTTTGTAATAGGATACTGACTGCAGTTTTCTGTGCTGTACAGTAGAACCTTGTTAACCATTCTGTATATAATAGTTTACATCTTCTAACCTGAAACTCCCACTCCCTCTCTCCCCCAAGCCCCCTGGCAACCGCAAGCCTGTTCTCTGTGAGTGTTTTGTAGACAGGCTCGTTTGTGTCATAGTTTAGATTCCACATATCAGTGACATCATGTCTTTTTCTTTCTGACTTAGCGTGATGATCTCTGGGTCCATCTGTGTTGCTGCAGGTAGCGTTATTTCACTCTTTTTGTGGCTGCATAGTACTCCACTGTATGTAGGCGCCACGTCTTTTTCCAGTCACGGGTCCGTGGGCACTCGGCTTGTTTTCGTGTCTTGTGGCTGTCGTGAGTAGCGCTGCAGTGAACACTGGGGTGCGTGTGTCTTTCTGAATTATGGTTTTCTCTGGATATATGCCACGGAGTGGGATTTCTGCATCATCTGGCAGTTCTGCTTTTAGTTTTTTAAGGAACTGCCCTCCTGATTTCCATAGAGGCTGCACCAGCTTACACTCCTCCAACAGCATAGGAGCGTTCCCTTTTCTCCACACCCTTTCCAGCATTTGTTAATTGTACAGTTTCTAATGTGGCCATTCTGACCAGTGCAGGATGGCACCTAATTGTGGTTTTGTGCACTGCTTTAATAGTCTGCACCCTCTAGTTTCAGTATCTGCTGTTGATCCAAAAATGCTTCATGCCTGAATCAGATAGTACAGGGATGATTATCACATGGTCATTGCTAATTCCATCGTTCTTCCTACTTTTGTTCTTGGTCAGTAGAGCCTTCCTCTCTCCCAGTTATTCATTCATTCGTGTCACTGTGGACTCATGGGATCTTATTTAATCAGTGAGTTACAGTCTGTCACACTGCCCTCATTATTTATCTTGATATTCAAATTGTTCCTTTCATACCATCTTCTAAGTACTTTTGACATGTCCTCATCAATTTAGGGCTTTTTTAGTAGCCTTTGGCATACCAGGATGCTGTAGGTGTCTTATTTCTAAGGAGTAGATAGGCTAGACGGTGGAGATGAAGAGCTCAAAACATAGGTACTTAAGCATGCCGTAAGACTATAGGGAATACCCAAAGCAGGGGTGGGGCGGGGGGGCCATTGAAAATCCAACTTTCAGACACATTCCCCTCCCTTAATTCCCTAGAGGTCTCACACTCTGCTCTGTGTATATTTTAATGATGCATGGAATTTTTAACTTGCTTACCTCTCAAGTTCATCATACTTCAGCAATCCCAGACTTCATTTATAGGGCATTACAGATCCAGTCTACAGGAAAGAACAGTAATCTGGGTATGCTAAATCTTATCTAAACATAATTTTTACTTAATAACTTCGGGTCTTTTTTAGAATAACTGGAAATGTATTCATCCAGGCAGTTAACTGACATTAGCACTTGTCTTCTTGATAAATGGTGTCGAACATCTAACTTCATGTTAAAAGGAAGCCGATTTCTGCGTCATATATGGCTTGACTTTACATGAGTGGTTATTGGTCATTTATGCAATGGCTGTCTTGGAGGAAATTGGGCTCCCAGTCATTGGAGACCAAGCCATTGTTGATAGCAAATAATGGCATTTCTATAGCGGAGGCTCCTAACATGTGGGAGATTAAATTCTGTGATTCGGTATATTCACACATGAACTTGAAAGCACTGCACTGCAAAAAATACAATTTTGAAAATGACATGGGAATTCCCTGGCAGTCCAGTGGTTAGGACTCTGAGCTTCCACTGCCCAGGACCCAGTTCAAGATCTGAGCAGAGAGACTAAGATCCTACAAGCCATGTTGCATGGCCACAAAGAAAGAACATGACAAGGAAAATGTTTACTATAACTCTGAGGTTTTCAAACTTTCTTGGTTCATGATGCTTTTAGTGTTTGGAGCTTCCTTTGGTGGCTCAGTGGTAAAAAATCCACCTGCCAGTGTAGGAGACGCAGGTTTGATCCGTGGGTTGGAAGATCCCCTGGAGAAGGAAATGGCAACCCACGCCAGTATTCTTGCCTGGGAAATCCTATGACAGAGGAGCCTGGGGAGCTCCTTTAAATTCTTGGGCAATGACAAGTTCGGGAAATCTTATCACAAAGGAACCTAGCCTTTGTGGTCCATGGGGTTGCAAGACAGTTGGACGTGATGGAACAGCAACAACAGTTGTTTCACAGCATCCAAGACCAAAAGTTTCTTTTATTATATTAGAGTTTCTGTCATGTTACCTAAGAGTTTCTGTTATGAAAAACAGTCTTAAGAGTAGCAGTTGTCACCGTGTTGCACAGATGACACTTGTGTTTTCCGTGAAAATTTAAAATACTCTGAGGTGCTGTAAGGCCAGGATACCTCACAGTTCAGCAAGGGTGGCCATAAGCAGAAATTTTAAGTTGTATGTCCTATATATTAAAATCTGTGTGATGTAAACAAAGACTGGAAGGAAACACAGAGTAAAAGCAGTTACATTGGTTCACTGATGATCATGAAATACTCTTTTAAATCATGTTTTCCTTCAAGTTTATGTTTTGACTCTTGGTCTCTGAGTGCTGTTAGGGCACTTGTGCTCCTATAGGAAAGAGCAGCACAAAGTTTGAAAATTCCTTTTAAATTCTTGGGCAATGACAAGTTCGGGAAATCTTATCACAAAGGAACCTAGCCTTTGTGGTTGAAATTGACTGTGTTCTCTTCTAGGACCATAGAGTGTTCTGGCTGATCACAGGAATTATGTTTATGGGAAGCGGCCTCATCTGGAGGCGCTTGCTGTCATTCCTCGGACGACAGCTGGAAGCGCCCCTGCCTCCTCTGGTATGAAGGGTCAGACTCAGCACAGTACCGCAGAGGGGCTGCAGTCCCCAGCCTGAAGTCCTACGGCCTGGGCTTAAGTTGTCACAGTCTTTGAGACACTGAGCAGGTTTTTTAATTTCTTTAAGCTTCGCCCAGCTTTCCCACTTAACAGTGCCGCCTGCTTCATGTAGTTAAAAGGAGAATTAGATGTTATGTGGAAAGCAGTGGCAGAGTAAGTAAGTTAGAAGTTCCCTTTGGAATGCTGTGACAGCATTGTACATTTAGACAGGTGTTAGTAATTCTGGTGCAGGTTTTGTCACAACCAAAATTGAAATGTAGACAACACTTACCCTGTAAGGAAAAGATACAGTTTATCTCTTTTTCATAGCTTTCTACTTGTAGTTTATACTCCTGGAGCAAGTACTCAGGACATTGATACATGTCTGGCAGTCCTTCCCTCATTTAGTGGTTAATGTATCGTTTTTACTGGTGGTTTTTCTTTTAAACCCACGCAACTGAAATTATGAATTTTTTCTGCTTTTATTTAGATGGCCTCTTTGCCTAAGAAGACACTGCAGGCCGACAGAAGGCTGGAAATGAAACACAGCTTCAGGCCGTATGGACTTGGATCAAGCAGGGGTATCCTGACAAATCGTTAGGAATAACCTGATGGAAACTGAACTATTTTTTTATGGTAGTCACAGGGAAATTCTAGTATCTTTTTATTATTTTACAGTCATAGACTTGAAAGAAAATCACTAACACTTAAATTATAAATGTCCGATGATAAAAATATGGCAGTCATAGTACTAGAACTTAATTGTATTTTCATGCTTGCTTTGTAAAAGGCCAAAATTCTATTTCCTACAAACTTAAAAGGCTGTTTTTATAGATGTAAGACATGGAGAGATTAACTTAATCCGGGATTAGATTGTGGTATTGATTTTATTTAATTTATACATGTTAACAAAACTGCAACCTCATGCCAAATGAAGCCAGGAAACTTGCCAAACCCATAGTTGTGAGATTAGGTAACCACAGTTCTTACTGTAAGGAATCATCTTGTGAATTTCCTGACTCTCAGGTGACTAAAAAGCTAGCATAATATATATTAACCTTCAAACAAACTTTAAATCAGTCTTTGACATAGCTGTATTTTCTTATATTTGCATCCCACCCCCACCTTTTTCTTCTACTTTTTGGCTGCACGCAGGCTCTTAGTTCTCTGACCTGGGGAACCAGTTCCCGTGGGAACATAGTTCCCATGCCCCCTGCAGTGAAAGTGTGATATTTAAGCTCTTCACTGCCAAGGAAGTCCCTGCCCCTATTTTTATATAAGGAATACAAAAAGGAAATGAGACATTAATATCAGCTTTGTATAGATTCCAATTATTCAGAATTTTACTTCCTCAGTCTATGAAACTATCTTTCCTTGACTGTAATTAAAGCCTTTGGAAATAGTTGAAAGTATTTCCATTCTGTTACTGTTTTATAGCTGTTTTGACCATTCCTTAGTTTTTAGGACAGACATGTCACACCAAAAAGGAAAATGTGTAGCGAGATTAACTAGGCTACGCATGTTTCATCTGTTTGGCTACACCCGAGAGGCTGACCGATGGGCTTCCTAAAACAAGAGAGTAGATAAATTTTTAAATTGTTACCTTTTTTGTTTCACAGAGTTGAGTTTAAAACAAATGGCTAATATTTCTAGGTCTCAAGCACCTGTGCTACCTGATATCGTCTATGTTTTTTATATTTTCTGGAGGTTAAAAAGTTACACAGTAGAACATTACAGTTATATTTGTCTCCTAAAGTAACATAGACAATTCTAGAGTCTAAAGCAGCTCTTGCACTACAAAATTAGTAAAGAGAGTCCATTTACCAGGTGGGGAAAATGAATTAAAATGCTTTTTCCAGTTGCTGATCTGAAGGAGAACAAGTGACGTTTCCCATTTCCGTGTATGGTTATGAAAGGACATTAGAACAGCATGAAACGCTGGGCTTGTCTTGGAGCATGCCTATGGTGTGGCTGTGGAATGTGAATACCATCCTACATCTGTTTGATTTCTAAGATAAAGTATCTTTGACAGTATTTACGTTTCACAGGGCACTCTTCTTTGGTATACCTCAGAGCACTATGTTGTTTTTGATCTTCAGGTTATCACTGTAAAATAGGTAATATTAATAAATATTACTTAACTGTGATGAAAACTTGGAAGTTCAAGAGGCAAAATGTCATTTTGTTTAAGGTAGGTACGGGATAGAATTTTGGTCTTTTCTTTCTGATGTTACTTAGCTAAGTAACATCATTTGAGGCTTGGCTAAAATAATTTTGAGTCAGTGTCTCATCAGTAAAAGGGGAAATAAATGCAACTACCTCATAAGTATGATATAGGGAGGGTACTAATGGTTTATAAAGTTCTTGAACATGGTTCAGTCAAGTTAATTTCTAGATGTCGGCTGCCTCTGCTTTGGCGATAGCTCTTTAATGTAAGAAGCAACCTGCTGTCTATCAAATAATAAAACAGCCTACGCCAAAAAGAAAAAAGTTCACTTTTAAATGTTGAATTTAAATAGAGTATATAAATTATTTGTAAATAAGGTGAAAGAATACCAAATATTCAGTTATGAGTAAGCAGGCAATCGTATCCTCTTTTACATGTACAGGGAATGATATTCTTAACCTGTTGTCATTGTAAGACCTCTAAGAAAGTGTAGCAAAAATAGGTGTCATTTTAAGATACTATTAATACTTGCTTTACTCTTGATAGACTGATAACCACTAAATAATCATTAAAAAGCCATATATTTTGGTGAGTTATTCCATGATTTGTACACAGCTTTATGTTTTGGAAAATTAATATTAAATATTAAACTCACTTTAAATTAAGGATTTACTGTCATTACTTTAGTAATAGTTACGTAGTTGGAGCATAGAATAGGGAATTCAGAGACCTGAGTTTATTCCAAAATTCACTTCAAATCTCTCTAGGTCTGTGATACAAAGGCATAAATCAATTCCAGTCTTGAAGCCTGTAAGACAGCCTTTGCTTATACAGGTAATAGACAAAAATTGCAAATATGTAAATGTGTTCTGATATCATAAAGGTAGTTTTGAATTGTTGCATAAGTTCAGATTTGTGTTCCTGAGAGATTTAAACCCTATAAAGTATTAAGTATGTCACAATCAATCCAAAAGCGTCACTTGATGCTTTTAAACTGTGGTGTTGGAGAAGACTTTGAGAGTCCCCTGGACTACAAGGAGATCCATCCAGTCCATCCTAAAGGAGATCAATCCTGGGTGTTCGTTGGAAGGACTGATGCTGAAGCTGAAACTCCAATACGTTGGCCACCTGATGCAAAGAGCTGACTCATTTGAAAAGATCCTGATGCTGGGAGAGATTGAGGACAGGAGGAGAAGGGGAGAACAGAGGACGAGATGGTTGGATGGCATCACTGACTCAGTGGACATGAGTTTGAGTAAACTCCAGGAGTTGGTGATGGACAGGGAGGCCTGGTGTGCTGCAGTCCATGGGGTCACAATGAGTAGGACATGACTGAGCAACTGAAGTCAGAACCAGTGCTTAGAATTACAGTTAATTTAGTATAGAATGGAAACTTAGTCCACCTGTTAAGATAATACATTAGTCTGTTGGATATTAGATTTTTTTTCTGTATGCCAGGTTTTTACATATTTTCCATATATGCAGTAGGCAACAATTTATATAACTTCTTGATACAGGTTAGCATGGTAAATATCCTATATGAAAATCTGCTTCTAACTTAGTATTTTAACTGTCTCCTCTTGCTGGTTGCTGTTATGTTTAGGCATTAAGAAAAATGTAACTTCTCAGGTAAAGAATAATCATGTTTAAACAGTGGCCCAATCATTTAGTAAAGCATAACACTTTGTTTAGCAGCAGCCCGATGAAGGTAGGCATCCTTCTAAATGAAGAGACACAGTACGAGAGCATGCCTTTACTGAACATCAATTTGGTCTTCACTCAGAATAAGGGAATATGAGTAAGGCGTTTCTGGTCCCCTAAAAATAAACTTTAATAAAAACAATTCTTCCAATAAATTGAGCAGCCAATAGTTGTTAACCGAAAAGCAAATGGTGTTTCTGTGTGCTTTGTGCTGTGCCATAGGGAACCATGCAAGTATACCTCTTTCAGAAAGATGAGACGGTCCTGGGAGTGAGCCAGAGGTCCTGTCTAGGTACGAGCCTGGTTATGCTATTGTTCTCTTATATACACACTCACTGTATCCTCACATTGTAATTCTGCTGGTTTTTCCTTTGATTCTGAATCAACTTTACTCTTCAGCCGGAACCCTGTGTCCTTTGACCAGTCTCTTTACTGACCCAAGAGAAGCTAAGAGAAGGGCTCTTGTCATTTTAATTTTTTCCTGATTTTAGTATCATTTCATTAGTGTCAGAGGAAAAGAGGTTCTACCCTGATAGAGAATCAACTAGTTACAGTTACGGATAACAGTACCTGCAGATTTTTAGTGAAGCTGAAATCCTGTGGTCCATTCCTTTCCCCTAAACATGCCACCCTCCAGGCCTGGCAGATGAGGCCTGCTCCACTGAGCCCAGCCCAGGAAGTAGGGAGGCCAGGCCTGTCTCACTCCTCCTGGTCCTGCACAGTCACCTTCAGCTCAGAACAGCGCTCTCTCCTTCCTGTTCTGGTTCTGTTGGTGAGGCTTGTGGCAGCCTCCCGCTGCCTTGAGGCTTCCTGAGATGACCAGATTAGCAGATCACTAGGTGCGTCAGCGTTAGCACAATCATTTCTCCAAAAGCATCTGAGGGCACAGTCGGGTGACATTTTACTTTTTATATATGTCCTTCACTATATGAAACACTGAAAATACAATAGTCCTTATAAGAAAGGACCACATCATTTACAACATGATTTTGCAGTTGTGAGGTTATGCCTCACCCTCCATACTTTTCTCCGTGTTCTCTTTCTCATGCTTTTTTCCTGTGTTCTGTGCTTTCTGTTTCACTCTGGAATGGGTCACCAGTTTTAAGAGGACATTTTTAGCAAGAATTGTGCTACAGAGCTTTTCCTAAGATAACTAGAGACAGGCCTTTCAAGGCATCAGAAAGACACAGGTGCTTCAGTGGAAGAGGAAATGGGTTGTGGAGAAGGTCCAAGCACAGGAAGCCAGTTGGGAATTAAGTTCAGGTGCAAAGGAAACAAGCTTTGCAAAGGGACACAGATAACCTGAGCATCCACTGTCACGTCCTTCAGATGCTGTCAACACTTCCTGTGGCCTGTGGGCAGCCCGCCTGTGTGTGCCTCCACCCCCAGGAGCCCCCACCTGTTGTAAGGTCTACCAGGGCTCCTCTGGATACGCCACTTTGTCCCCCAGAACGCTCACCCGGAAGATGACTCAGCATGAGACGGGGGGACAGGTGAGGAAAATGAACTGAAACCTTTAATCTTGGCCAAGGCTATAGATGTGAAGCACCCCAGAGAGTCGGGCTCCCAGAGAGCTCCTTCCAGCAGCAATGACGACTTGATTCTGTAGGAGATACAAAACAGGATTCATTCACAACCTGCGTCACGTTCCTGCTGTAGTCCAGGCATCATGCTCTGAGCTAGAAAGATAAAGCTAGACATTGGCCAGACACAAGGGCTTGAGCTTAAATGCCTCTTTGCCTAGGTTTAAATACCCTCTTTCTCAGCTCTGTAGGTTCAGAAAACCACAGCTGAGGAGGTTCTCCCTAGTTCCTTCTCGGGCACACAGGGAAAAGTGTGTCTGTGTGCGTCTGTTCAGCATCCTAGCTGTGTGCAGTGTAGACGGCAGATGTAATCTGGCCTTGTCAGTGTGTTCACACCACCTCCTCTGACCCTGCTGCTTTCAAAGTTGCCTTCGAAGCTTATACAAGTTTTTAAACATTTTTGGAAGTGGATTTTAGATTTGAAACTACCAAGAGTGTTTCTGGATTAGGTGAGGTGTGGCTGATCAGACTAACTGATGGGTAGAGCAGGGTGTGACCATACAGTGACCAAGCCTGTGAAGTTTTTCACTGGCTTAATTTTGAAACCTCCCAATGGAATCCAGACGTGTCAGGTACTATGCATAACGCTTTGCGTGTATCTACCACAGTGTCGATTAAGAGGGGAAGAAAAAAGCTGTAAACTCTTACTTGTGGAATTGCTCATTTACTAGATATATCTGTAGTTTGGCCACAGGCTGCCTCCTGTTTTCCTGGTTAAACCCATCTTCATTCCTAAAATCAGGTCTTCCCCTGCTCTTGCCCTCTCTCTGCCCAGTCAGCCTACTCTGATTTCCAGATCCACTCAGGCCCTGGGGGTGCTGCAAGGCCTTGCCCAGCTCCCCCAGCCGATTCCCATCTCTGACTGCTGTTGGATTTGGGTCATCATAAATGCGCCTGGATGGTCTCATGGGCATGTTTCATTTTCCCACTTAGACTCTAAGCACCTGGGGGGCAGGGTCCATGTCTCAGGTTTCTTTGTCTACAACACTGTTCCACCAGGGCTGGCTGAAGGCAGCCCCACAGGAGGTTTCAGAAACAGTGGCAATACCACAGAGGTAAGTGGTCCTCCTAATTCTGGTTGGTTAATTAATGCTCACACAGAGAAAGGAAGAGAGGAGTCTTCAAAATCATAACTTTTACTCATGTCTCGGTAAGAGGCCACCCACTCATCATCCTCAGATTGTGTCCATTTTTAAAACATAACCTTCGATTTATCTTCACACTCAAAAGTTCTTCAGGGCCCCCAGCCTCAGGTATGTGTTGGGAAAGTGGAGTAATTTTAATATTGACTCATGAACTGTAATTAGGAGATGAATTTGCAATGTTAAACAGAAAGGAATCAAACTACTTTTAGAAGATCTACACTACCCCCTTCAGTTGGTATAAACAGTGGTTCATTATTTGTATACGGTTCATGGGTTCTTAGTAATGTCTGATTCTTGGAAAATGAATGAAATTTAAAATGCAAACAAAATTTACAATATTCTTGTGATCTGATCTTTTGAGAAGCCCCACCATAAGCTTATAATCCATCTCTTTTTGTTGTGGTGGTGAACCTTGCCTATAAATGAGTTAAAGGGCTACTTGAACTGTTGGCCAGTAGAGGGCAGTTTCATCACAGTGCTTACAAGTCCAAGCCACAGCACCTGCCAAGCCCTATAGACCCGGCTCTATACTCAAAAATCTATGACGGCTTCTCTAGCCTTTTGTACCACAGTTCACACTTCCAGTTAGCATTTATTACTATACTTGTTTGCCTTTTAACTTCCCATGTGTTAAATAAAATAAATCTTAATTTTCGCCAAGAGCAGACACTTGGTCTCTTTCTCATAGCCTAGCAGAGATCTGTACAATGTCATGTGCTTAAATAAATGAGTGAAATCAGTGGTTTAGCTGTATGTTTTAAGATAAAATCCATTAAATGTGTCATGGCCATTAAAATTTTAAATGCGCATACCCTTTGACCTAGTAGTCTTCCAGGAATCTAGCCAGCAGAGATATTTGCACAATTATTCTAAAGTCATACAAAAAGAAACAGTTATATAACAAATATATTGTTAGTATGTATTTGGTTCATTCCTAAAGAACCAAAATATATTAACAATGCTTAGCTAATATGGCAAGGGTTCGCAGAATTTTACAGTGAAGGACCAAGATAATATTTTAGGTTTTGTGGGACATCAGTCAGCTGCAATTGTGGGAGAGTATCAGAGGTAACTGCAGTCCATGAGGTCGCAAAGAGTTGGACACGACTGAGCAACTGAACAAGCAGCAGCAAAGGAAGAGGAATGAATGTGGCTATCTATATTCCAGTAAAGCTTGTTAGAGACACGAAGTTTGAATTCTTATAAATATCTTGTGTCACAAAATATTTTTTCCAATCATTTAAATGTGTCAATCATTTTTAGTTTGTGGATTACACAAAAACAGGCAGCCAGCTGGAGTTGGCCAGCAGGCTGTAATTTGCCAACCCCTGTTGTAGAGGATGAAATTGGAGGGGTAGTGAGGAGAACCTTTCTCCAAAAAGTGATGAGATTGTGTGTTCTTTTTTGTGAGTCCTGGTTTTTCAAATAAAATCTAAAATACATGCAAAATGAGATCACTCCCAAATCCCAACCTTAGAACAAACTCAAATACCAGAGCTGTACAGTCTTGGCACTTACCTTTTCCTTCGACCTCACAGTGATCACAGAGCTCCCAAACCTTGAGCCTGCCTGTGAAACACACTGTCTGTTAAAGGCCTTGGAAAATATACCATATGATTTTATCAAAAAGGGCATTTAGAAGATACTTACTTCAGGAGAAATTAGGACATATTGGGCCTGAAAGAGAGTGATAAGAAAGTGAGATTGTTAATGTTTTATTGCTGTTCATGGATTTTTTTCTTTAACCAATTTTAATTATACTCACTCAAATTTCTACATCTTAGAGAAGCCCTTTGTCACCAGAAATTCTGCTTACAGGAATTTAGCTCAGAAAAATAGAGGTATAAATATGTTTATGTGAATATTTATCTTACTGTAACAGCAAAAATTTGAAATAGACTAAGTGACTAACAGTAATCACTTAAACGGTTTATCTACAGATAAACTGCTAGGTATCTGGTAGATATATTGTATAAGAATATAGAAAGCATAGAAGACTTATGACATTGATAGGTAAAATGAGATAGTTATAAAATTGTATACAAAATCATGTACAGTAGGATCACAGCCATTAATATATACACACAGTGTAACGGTTTAAGGGTGTGCTTCAGAGTCGGCTCTCAGTTCTATATTTATCTTACTGTAACAGCAAAAATTTGAAATAGACTAAGTGACTAACAGTAATCACTTAAACGGTTTATCTACAGATAAACTGCTAGGTATCTGGTAGATATATTGTATAAGAATATAGAAAGCATAGAAGACTTATGACATTGATAGGTAAAATGAGATAGTTATAAAATTGTATACAAAATCATGTACAGTAGGATCACAGCCATTAATATATACACACAGTGTAACGGTTTAAGGGTGTGCTTCAGAGTCGGCTCTCAGTTCAAGTCCCTGTTCTACCATTTCCTAGCAGCGTGACCTATAACAACTTCCTTCTCTGATCTTCAGTTTCTTTATAATGAACAGAATCAGTTCAGTTCAGTTCAGTTGCGCAGTCGTGTCCGACTCTTTGCGACCCCATGAATCGCAGCACGCCAGGCCTCCCAAGTTAATAACTTTGATGTGAATTAGATTTTATATGTTTATATAAAGCGCTAGGCATAGTGCCAGGCACAAAGTGTGTATGCTAAGTCGCTTAAATCCTGTCCAATCCTTTGCCACCTTCAGTCCCGTCCAATTCTTTGACTGTAGCCTGCCAATCCATGGGATTCTCCAGGCAAGAATACTGGAGTAGGTTGCCATGCCCTCCTCCAGGGGGATCTTTCTGATCCAGGGATCAAACCCACGTCTCCTGCAGGCAAATTCTTTACCACTAGCGCCACCTGGGAAGCCCAGGCACAGAGAGAGTAAACACACAATAAATGGTAGTAATCAAGTTCACAGAAAAAAATACTAGCAGGATACACATCGAAAGGTTACCAGACAGCTCTGCAGGGTGGAATTCTAGGTAGATTTTCATCTTCTTTGTACCGCATTTTCTAATAGTTTTACAATAAACTTTCTTTTTTCCAATTTGAAAATTAAATTTTAAGTTTAAAATAACAGCCAAGTGTTTTAGGTCCAGGGAACTTAAGCAATGAAAGATGGAGTAAAAAGAGCTGGAGTCTCCGTGAAACATCCATGTCCATGGCCTGTTTTCTGCTGCGGGCTCCTAACCAGGAGCCGGCATGACAGCACACCAGCTGAACTCCAGCTATGGGGGCAAACACTGCGGAACTGCAGGAACGCAGGCCGCTTTCAACAAGTGATTGTGTTCTGACCTTAGGTATGGGTCAGGTCACCCGAGTCCAAGTAGAAACAGAGTTCTAAGTGGACATGGTTTACCAAGGCATTAGCAAGTAGCCGTCCTTTCCCAGCTTGGTGTGGAATTGCGCACACTTACCTTTTCTTCTGGACATGGAGTTACCCATGATTTGCATTTGCCTGTCACGTCACCCACGGCGATCTGTTTGCCATTATACACATAAACACGGCCATCCTCTCCCCCCATCAGTCCCGCAGTTGCGTCTGTGATCCTCAGCGGGGCTGCTATGATGATTTCATCTGTGAACAATGAAAACCAGCAGAAGGAAGTGTCTTACTCCTTGCTGTCATCCTTTCCATTGTTCCGCTGCGGGATCCTCCCCCAGCCTCTCGCTAATAATGCGTCCTTCACTGGTCTACCCTGATTTCTTTCCCGCTGCAGCCAGAGGCTTTTGTTTCTGGTTTCATCACTGACGTGGGTGGCTCTCAGGTCACCATGTTCCAGAAGCACAGCTCACTCTTGTACTTCGGTTCTGGTCTTGATTCATTATGAGGCTAGAACAGGGGTGATCCTATCAGAGGGGCCCATCTTCTTGGCCAGAGCCACCGTTCCTTTCCTACCTAAGCCATCGTTATCCAAGTCACTCAAGTGCAGAACACCACCAAATCGGGAGAAGCGGCGGTTTCCACTGAAGGTGCTGAGCAGAGAAGGCTGCGAGTCAGGTGTCAGTTCATACATCCGAGTGCTCCCACCTTGGTGCAGGGTCATGGTCAGGAATGATACCTTAGACACGACATCTGAAATAAACCACGGAACAGGAGCCGCCACCATCACAAAAACGAAGCGAGGACACAGACTTGCAGTGACACAGGCGAAACTATGTCAGATTTGTGAATGCCAAGACTTTATGATCATTGCAAAAGGTGTGGAAAACACCCAAAAAGAGTATAAAGAAGAAAATGTGTATAATGTATATATTTGTTTCTGGAGAGTGATATATATGTACATATACATACATACATTTCCTTGGAGAAGGAAATGGCAACCCACTCCAGTGTTCTTGCCTGGAGAACCCCAGGGACGGGGAGCCTGGTGGGCTGCCATCTCTGGGGTCGCACAGAGTCGGACACGACTGAAGCAACTTAGCAGCAGCATACATACATACATACACATTTTAATGGGGTTTTTTGCAGATTAAAAAATTCCTTTTACAAAAAAAAAATAAAATTCCTTTTACAACGTTTTGGTTTTATAGTTAATACTATGACAAATGATATTTATGAATTACTATGATCCTTCCCCCTTTATTAAAATAAAATTTAATTTAATTTTCTGAGAACAGATTTTTTAGAAGGGATCCATCTAGCATTGGATTTGGGGAATATTATTTTTAAGGCTCTTGCCATTTTGCCAAACCTCTTACTAGAAAAAGTATCAGTTTACATTTCACCAGCAGTGTGTGAGTTCCCAGTCTCACCTCCACCTTGCCATCTAGTAGTCTTTTTCATACCACAAATACTTTGTAGCTTTTAATGAGTACCGTATAATCTCTACTGAATATTTAAACGGCTGTGGGTCGTGGCCACAGTCAGACCCAGAGATCCTGCTGAGCCAGAGGCTGGGGGGAGAGAGTGAGGGGGATAGGCCTAACTCATTATTTGTTTACTCGAACTCGCCCTGCAAGTAGGTCAGATTTTTCACGTTTCACTCAAATCTGTCCATAGAGCTGTGATTCCCCAACTCTACACTGAAACATTTCGGTGAGCTCATGGGTATCCTGCAATTGTCTTTACTTTTTGCCAGTAAGACAGTGACATCTGTCTGATGCCACATGACCCAGCTGCTGGGGGAGGTCACAGTTTCAACACTAGATCCCTACAGTCCTTTCAGTGATGTCATATCTTTGCAAAATTGGAGTTTTATCGTAACAGGGGTTGTTATGATAAAATGCAGGCACCACTGGAAAAGCAGTGCAGGTCAAAATGAGGATGATCCAATGCCAGGGTTTGGGAAGTGGCACAGTACCCCAGAGGAGCTGTTAGGACAGAAACACAGAGTGTGCAACCTGTTCAGTCACATGGGGCCCTGGGCTGAAAAAGGCCTTGTGCTGGCTTTAGGTCTTGTTCAGTTCAGTCGCTCAGTCGTGTCCGACTCTTTGCGACCCCATAACTGACCTGCAATTCTGGATAATTTAACAGGTTTTTATTTTCCCTGGACCCCTCAAATTACATGGGCAAAATACAAGTAAAAAGAGGAACACCTGAACAAGGTTGGTGGATTATATCTATGTTGATAACACGGTTGTGACACTGGTTATGGTTTGCAAGATGCCACTGGGGAAATCCCAGGGTTGATCTCCTTCAGAATGGACTGGTTGGATCTCCTTGCAGTCCAAGGGACTCTCAAGAGTCTTCTCCAACACCACAGTTCAAAAGCATCAATTCTTCGGCACTCAGCCTTCTTCACAGTCCAACTCTCACATCCATACATGAACACAGGAAAAACTATAGCCTTGCTTAGACGGACCTTAGTCAGCAAAGTAATGTCTCTGCTTTTGAACATACTATCTAGGTTGGTCATAACTTTTCTTCCAACGAGTAAGCATCTTTTAATTTCATGGCTGCAGTCACCATCTGCAATGATTTTGGAGCCCAAAATTATAAAGTCTGACACTGTTTCCTGTTTTCCCATCTATTTCCCATGAAGTGATGGGACCAGATGCCATGATCTTCGTTTTCTGAATGTTGAGCTTTAAGCCAACTTTTTCACTCTCCTCTTTCAACTTTCAACAAGAGGCTTTTTAGCTCCTCTTCACTTTCTGCCATAAGGGTGGTATCATCTGCATATCTGAGATTATTAATATTTTTCCTGGCAATCTTGATTCCAGCTTGGGCTTCTTCCAGTCCAGCGTTTCTCATGATGTACTCTGCATATAAGTTAAATAAGCAGGGTGACAATATACAGCCTTGACATACTCCTTTTCCTATTTGGAACCAGTCTGTGGTTCCATGTCCAGTTCTAACTGTTGCTTCCTGACCTGCATACAGATTTCTCAAGAGGCAGGTTAGGTGGTCTGGTATTCCCATCTCTTTCAGAATTTTCCACAGGTAGACTTACAGGTAGATGACTCAAAAATTATTGTTCAAACTGGAATATTTTAGAAAGTGAAAGGTGGTGTTCTTAATCATTACATTGGGCTGAGATAGACATGAGAACTGTCTACCGAAAGGAGACTGGACGGTTACCCTGTATAAGACAGCTTGTGGAGATTCTATGGCCTTACCCTACCTGAGAGAAAAGTCCTCTTTAATCAAACAAGCAGTGTAATTTCTTCAAGGAATACAGAAGAAAGCATTCCTGAAGGAAGCCTCTTGTTTCTCCCCCACCACCACTTTCAGAAGTATTAGTTCTGATGCCTATCATTGGCATTGTTTCTAGACTACTTCTGCTGGTTTCCTAGATACCTGTAACAGAGGACCACAAAATAAATGGCTTAAAAGAGCACAAATGTGTTGTTTCACAAATCTGGAGGCTATAAGTCCAAAATTAAGTGGCTGTCTCAACCACATTCCACCCGAAGCTTCTAGAGAAGGATCTTTCCTGGACTCTTTCAGTTCCTGGTGGCCCCAACATTCCTTGGTGTGTGACAGCATCACTTTAATCTTTGCCTCTGCCTTCATATGACCATTTCTGTGTGTTTCTCTCTTCACATGGTATTCTTTTCTTATTAGGACACCAGTCACATTGAATTAGGGCCCACCCTAATAATCTCAGCTCTGATAAAGGTCCATAGAGTCAAGGCTATGGTTTTCCAGTAGTTATGTACTGATGTGAGAGTCAGAACATAAAGAAGGCTGAGCACTGAAGAACTGCTACTTTCAAACTGTGGTGATAAAGACTCTTGAGAGTCCCTTTAACTGCAAGGCAACCAAACCAGTCAATCCTAAAGGAAATCAACCCTGAATGTTCATGAAGGACTGATGCTGAAACTGAAACTCAAATACCTTGGCTAATTGATGCAAAGAGCAGACTCATTGGAAAAGACCCTGATGCTGGGAAAGATTGAAGGAAGGAGGAGAAGGGGGCCACAGAGGATGAGATGGTTGGATGGCATCACCGACTCAATGGCCATGAGTTTGTGCAAACTCCAGGAGATACTGAAGGACAGGGAAGCCTGGAGTGCTGCAGTCCCTAGGGTTGCAAAGAACTGGACACGACTCAGTGACTGAATAACAACTAATAACCTCATGTTAACTTAATTACATCTGCAAAAATCTGTTTCCAAATTGGCTCCCACTCACAGGTACTGGAGAAAGCAATGGCAACCCACTCCAGTAATCTTGCCTGGAAAATCCCATGGATGGAGGAGCCTGGTAGGCTGCAGTTCACGGGTAGCTAGGAGTTGGACATGACTGAGCGACTTCATTTTCACTTTTCACTTTCATGCACTGGAGAAGGAAATGGCAACCCACTCCAGTGTTCTTGCCTGGAGAATCCCAGGCACAGGGGAGGTTGGTGGGCTGCCATCTATGGGATAGCACAGAGTTGGACACGACTGAAGTGACTTAGTAGCAGCAGCAGCAGCAGTAGCACAGGTACTAGGGGTTTAGGACTTCAACATACCTTTTGGGGGGACACAATTTAACCTAGAACTTTATCCTTCTTGAACAGAAATTTACTTCTTTTTCTGCTGTTTTAGCACAGCTTAAATGGAATAGTATTTCAAAAGGAACTTTTGTGAAATTTAAATGGGAAGATAACAGCACTTTTTCCAAAGAACTATTTTCATTAAAAGCAGTAAAAAGTTCTTTATGACAAGATAATCAGATTATCAGGGATAATGTCAGAGAGGTTTGCCACATTCTTGCCACCTGAGCTTCTGTCTGCTTCAAAAATGAGACCTGTGGGAACCGTCTTGTTTTTCTAAGACTGGAAGCTCTTGTTCTTTGATAGATCACCATGTTCACAGTTAAATCCCAACTTCCCCTAACTAATCCTTTTTATCTCTTTCAAATATTCTTTTCCAACCAAGGACAGCCCACTCAGTGCTGTGGATGAATCTGTCTAGGTTATCATTCATTGACACACATAAGTCCAGAGTGAATTATTTTGGTTTTCCTTACCCAGGGTATAAGTGTGTTTTTTTTCTGGAAAATTCTGAGATACTATACTTTGTTTTTTCCCTCTTTTTCTCTCTCTAGTCCCAACACAGAAAAGTCTACATCATAATATTGTAGAACAGTAGGTTCTTTCTTTTTTATTGCAATTGGGGCTAGTAGCTGTAGTTCAAAAAAGGAATTATAAATATATTTATACACACACAATTTTAAGATAACTATATAAGAACATGTTAACTTAATAAAATACAGAATTTTACATTGCTTAGAAGAAGTAACCTAATTTTTATAGTATAGTCCAACATTTAAAAAAAATGATAATATCAACTCAGGGTGTTCAATATAAAAAGTAATTCCTGTGTATTTTATATGTTACATTAATAATTTTGGGTCTATAATATTGATTCTATTTCTCTTATTATCCTCCATCTTTCTCATCTTTAGATTCATTTGTTTCTGTCATGGATAATACAATTTCTGTATCATCTCTGGTTTTACTTTCCAATATATAATGTCCATTATTCATTTGTTGCCTGTTATTTTTCTTTCATATGTGACATATCCAGAAAACTACTCTAAAATTTCCCTGTTAGCACAGAGTAAATGGATATTATACCTTTTTTACATAAAAGTTGAATCCTATCACATGCTGTAAAACTTTTAGTTCTGACAATTTTTTAACATCTTTTGATTATAATCTTTTGATTATATATGGATTTATTTCATTTTTTATTTTCTAAATATGTATTTGGCTGTGCTTGGTCTTAGTTGCACATGTGATCTTTGATCTTTGTTGTGACACTTGGTATTGAACCCAGGCCCCCTGTATTGGGAGCATGGAGTCTTAACCTCTAGACCACCATTGAAGTCCCAGCCATGGATTTCTTGGTTGAAGTTTCACCTCATCTTTATTGGCTTTACCATACCTACAATGCATCCTTAATTATTTGCAATTTGATTATAAAGTGGGTCTAGAGTTGATAAAATTATACATACATCAATGTCTAGTTTTTAATAGTATACTACAATTATGCAAGTTATTGTCATTGGGAATGTGGGTGAAGGATATAGGAGAGTACTTTGTACTATTTTTTTACAACTTATTATGAATCAAATATTTCTATTAAAATTAACAAAGTGGAATTGGAACTTGAAGGCTCACGTGAAGACATTTGAGTGACTTCTTCTGAATTTGTATATGTTTTATAGCAAAACTTTCTCAGTTTTACTCGGTTTTCAGTTATAATTTTTTGAATCTTATCTTTATTTTATTGTAGAGATTTAGCTAAGCATTTAACTTAATATCTGAGGAAGAACTCTATTCTTCCACTAACTAGTACAAGGTAAAAATTAAAGGCTGTAATTATAGTTATAATCACAACTAGCATAAATAGGTTTATAAACAAATGGTACTCAGTATTTAAGTATGGGTCTCCAGTACTTGGTATGCCATGACTTACTGTAGGAATTCAACTATATTTTCCCAAGCTAATATAGAGAAAATTTATCCCACAAGCTGATTACATGCAGGACAGTTAAAAATGCTTCTACTGTATAATGAGCATAATCATTCGATAGCAGTTCTCTCACACTCCTCTCACAGACGAGGAAATTAAGGCCTCAAAAGTTATTTTGCTGGTGTGCATGCTCAGCAAAATTGTTGTGTCCATCTCTTTCTGACCCCATGGGCTGTAGCCTGCCAACCTCTCCTGTCCATGGGATTATCCAGGCAAGAATACTGGAGTGTGTTGCCATTTCTTCCGCCAGGGAATCTTCCTGGCCCAAGGATCAAAACTGCGTCTCCTATGCCTCATGACTGGCTAGAGACATTCTGCTTTAAAAGCAACACTGAGCTTAGAATAGATTTTCCTAGGCTTTGAGTTCATGAACATTCCCACATTGCCACCCTTTTAAAAAGGTCCTGACTGACAGTCTGTGGGACTCGAATTGACTAAATTCGATTTGTAGGTTGAGTGACACCCCAGTTTTAGCTTGAGGGAATTTGTAATTTTTTTGTTTGTTTGTTTTTTTTGGTGAAAGCCATGCTCCTCCTTGCTCAATATTAGAAAACTCTTCAGGTTTGAAGCTCAGACATTCTAGAAAATGCTTCTCATTCCACTGGAAAAAGAATGTTAAGCAGTTTGGAAGTCCTTTGGGTCTCTAATCAATTATTCTGGACTCCTTCCACTGAACAAAAAACTTCAGCAGAGATGAATTGCTTCTTGGCAGGTTTTATTCCCACTTTGTTTTAGTAGGATTTACACTACTGCCTTTTCCAGGCTGTCAATTCTGAGAATTCCCAGAAAGAGAAGGAAATGGGTGAAATCTTGGGGAAGTGCATGAAAACACAAAAACACTTATGTTTGAAAAACAAGATTTTGTTTTTTCCTTCTAAAGGAATTTCATAAAAACCAACGATTTTATCAAATAACAATATACAGAACATCTACCAACAATAGCAGGTATACATACATCTTCCTATGTATTTTTAACATTGTCGACCTGTTTGTACAAGAGTTAAACATCACTGAAAAGGGAAACATCCAGCCTGTTATCCAGAAGTTCACAGAATCCGAGTAGAGAACAGGACAGCTTTTTTAAACCCTGGTTTAACCCTTCTCCTTTCATAAAGTAGAGTTGTTGCTGTTTAGTCACTAAGTTGTGTCTCACACTTTTACGACTCCTTGCACTGTAGCCTGCCAGCTTCCTCTGTCCATGGGATTTCCCACTCAAGAATATTGTGGTGAGTTACCATTACCTTCTCCAAGGGATCTTCCTGACCCAGGGATTGAACCCATGTCTCCCTAGTCTCCTCCTTGGTAGGCATTTTCTTTATCACTCAGCCACCAGCAAAGCCCCCATAAACTAGCATGCCACCTGTTAACATGATTCTAGGGAACTGTTCAGTTCAGTTCAGTTCACTTGCTCAGTCGTGTCTGACTCTTTGCGACCCCATGAATCGCAGCACGCCAGGCCTCCTTGTCCATCACCAACTCCCGGAGTTCACTCAAACTCACGTCCATCGAGTCGGTGATGCCATCCAGCCATCTCATCCTCGGTCGTCCCCTTCTCCTCCTGCCCTAATCCCTCCCAGCATCAGAATCTTTTCCAATGAGTCAACTCTTTGCATGAGGTGGCCAAAGTACTGGAGCTTCAGCTTTAGCATCATTCCTTCCAAAGAAATCCCAGGGCTGATCTCCTTCAGAATGGACTGGTTGGATCTCCTTGCAGTCCAAAGGACTCTCAAGAGTCTTCTCCAACACCACAGTTCAAAAGCATCAATTCTTCGGCACTCAGCTGTCTTCACAGTCCAACTCTCACATCCATACATGACTACTAGGAAAACCATAGCCTTGAGTGAAAGCAAAATTCACAGGCTCTCTGGAAGCAGAACTTCTAAACCACAGGATATTGAGGTTCATTTGTTATCTCTGAGAGGAGATTGCATTATAAAGATTCCTCAATTATACTTGGTCAGAGAAAGGTAAGCCATTATTTCTCATGAGCTCAAATGCAACTACTATTTTGAAGACTACCTTTTGCATGACTTCTGGTTAATTAGTTGCTACACTTAATTTGATGCAATGATTCATCAGTCTAATATTTCCTTTGTAAAAAATTACCTCTGAAATGATAATATTTTGTTACTCAGAAACTCACTCCCACCTTGTAACTTATTTTAAAGATGAGATTGCACACATATTTGTCAGTCTTTTATGAAAATAAAATAAAAGTGTGCTTAGTAGAATTGGGCTAGAATCTGAAAAACAAAAACTATAATGCTGCTGCTGGAGGGTAGTAATGGGTTGGAGGATCTATTAGGTGTTAATCTGTAAAGCTATGTTTTGGCAGAGTGGGGATGGCCTGGAGGTTATGCCTTCACAGGTTCTACTGTAACAGTTCAGTTCAGTTACTCAGTCATGTCTGACTCTTTGTGACCTCATGAACCACAGCACACCAGGCCTCCCTGTCCATCACCAACTCCTGGAGTTTATCCAAACTCATGTCCATTGAGTCGGTGATGCCATCTAACCATCTCATCCTCTGTCGTCCCTTTCTCCTCCTGCCTTCAATCTTTCCCAACATCAGGGTCTTTTCAAATGAGTCAGCTCTTCGCATCAGGTGGCCAAAATACTGGAGTTTCAGCTTTGACATCAGTCCTTCTAATGAACACCCAGGACTGATCTCCTTTAGGATGGACTGGTTGGATCTCCTTACAGGCCAAGGAACTCTCAAGAGTCTTTTCCAACACCACAGTTCAAAAGCATCAATTCTTTGGCGTAAGCCCTCTTTATAGTCCAACTCTCACATCCATATGTGACCACTGGAAAAACCATAGCCTTGATTAGACAGACCTTTGTTGACAAAGTAGTGTCTCTGCTTTTTAATATTCTGTGTAGGTTGGTCATAACTTTCCTTCCAAGGAGTAAGTATCTTTTAATTTCATGGCTGCAGTCACCATCTGCAGTGATTTTGGAGCCCCCAAAAATAAAGTCTGACACTGTTTGCACTGTTTCCCCATCTATTTCCCATGAAGTGATGGGACCAGATGCCATGATCTTCGTTTTCTGAATGTTGAGCTTTAACCCAACTTTTTCACTCTCCTCTTTCACTTTCATCAAGAGGCTCTTTAGTTCCTCTTCACTTTCTGCCATAAAGGTGGTGTTATCTGCATATCTGAAGTTATTGCTATTTCTCCCGTCAATCTTAATTCCAGCTTGTGCTTCATCCAGCCCAGTGTTTCTCACGATGTACTCTGCATATAAGTTAAATAAGCAGGGTGACAATATACAGCCTTGACGTACTCCTTTTCCTATTTGGAACCAGTCTGTTGTTCCATGTCCAGGTCTAACTGGTCCTTCCTGACCTGCATACACGTTTCTCTGATGAACTATGGATGGAAGTCCATGACATTGTACAGGAGACAGGGATCAAGATCATCCCCATGGAAAAGAAATGCAAAAAAGCAAAATGGCTGTCTGAGGAGGAGTTACGATAGCTGTGAAAAGAAGAGAAGCGAAAAGCAAAGGAGAAAAAAGAGCATATGCCCATTTGAATGCAGAGTTCCAAAGAATAGCAAGGAGAGATAAAAAAGCCTTCTTCAGCGATCAACGCAAAGAAATAGAGGAAAACAATAGAATGGGAAAGACCAGAGATATCTTCAAGAAAATTAGAGATACCAAGGGAACATTTCATGCGAAGATGGGCTCAATAAAGGACAGAAATGGTATGCGCCTAACAGAAGCAGAAGATATTAAGAAGAGGTGGCAAAAATACACAGGAGACTGTACAAAAAAGATTTTATGACCCAGATAATCACAGTGGTGTGAGCACTCACCTAGAGCCAGACATCCTGGAATGTGAAGTCAAGTGGGATACTTAGGAAGTATCACTACAAACAAAGCTAGTGGAGGTGATGGAATTCCAGTTGAGCTAATTCAAATCCTTAAAGATGATGCTGTGAAAGTGCTGCAGTCAATATGTCAACAAATTTGGAAAACTCAGCAGTGGCCACAGGACTGGAAAAGGTCAGTTTTCATTCCAATCCCAAAGAAAGGCCATGCCAAAGAATGCTCAAAGTACCACACAATTGCACTCATCTCACACACTAGTAAAGTAATGCTCAAATTCTCCAACTTAGGCTTCAGCAATATGTGAACTGTGTACTTCCAGATGTTCAAGCTGGTTTTAGAAAAGGCAGAGGAACCAGAGATCAAGTTGCCAACATGCGCTGGATCATCAAAAAAGCAAGAGAGTTCCAGAAAAACATCTATTTCTGCTTTATTGACTATGCCAAAGCTTTTGACTGTGTGGATCACAGTAAACTGTAACAGAGCATAACAGAAAAAGATGATGTCACATTTGCTTTGCTTTTGTCTGTTCCTGTCATTCTTATAAGTTACCTATAGAAATGTATCTTTTGTATTAGTTGCTCAGTCATGTCCGACTCTTTGCGACCCCATAGACTGTAGCCTGTCATGTCCCTCTGTGCATGGGATTTCCCAGACTGGAGTGGGTTGCCATTTCCTTTTCCAGGGGATCTTCCCAACCCAGGGATCAAACCTGAATCTCCCTCATCGCAGGCAGATTCTTTACTGTCTGACCTACCAGGGAAGCCCCAATGTATCATTGTTATTGTTAGCATTTAAATTTTTTATTGATTGATTCATTAATTTAGTTTTGGCTGTGCTGGGTCTTCGTTGCTGCATGAGCTTTTCTCTAGTTGAGGCAAACAGGGGGCTACCCTTTAGTGGTGGTGTTCCGGCTTCTCACTGTGGTGGCTTCTCTTGTTTTTGGAGTACAGGTGCTAGGGCACTCAGGCTTCGTATCTGTGGCATGTGGACTCAGTAGGTGCGGCTCCTAGGCTCTGGAGTATAGACTCAGTATATACTGATCTGTGGTGCACGGGCCTCGTTGCTCCACAGCATGTGGGATCTTCCTGGATCAGGGGTTGTACCCATGTTGCATTCATTGGTGGGTGAATTCTTTACCACTGAACCACTAGGGAAGTCCTAGTTGTTGACATTTTTTTTTTAACAGTACAGGTGGAAAAATGGAAATAGTGAAATGACTAAAGAGTTTGACAAATATAGTCTTCATTCTACAAAGTGTTTAGTACCAGAAAAAAAAAAAAAAAGAATGTTATTCAAGACAATAGTACTCTTCTTATAGTCCAGAAGGCTTTTTCTTAAATTTGTGGAAGTAAAATTTAACAACTTCTAGTTCCACAGGGAACTGTATTCAATACCCTGTGGTGATCTAAAGGAGAAGGAAATCCAAAAAAGAGGGGGTATATTTACACATAGAGCTGATTCACTTTGCTGTAGAGTAAAAACTAACACAGCGTCGTAAAGCAACTACACTCCAATAAAAATTAAAAACTGCTAGTTCCACAAGGACAATGTTGACATGTACTGAGAAAGGTGGTTTTAATTAAAGCTATGATGCTTCATCATATGAACTTTGCTTATTGCTTCATGGATCTGATTTATGCAGAGCAGGGGATAAATAAATTCTTAAATGTGAAACATGGGTCAGAAGAATTAGAAGGAAAATTAACTTTAAAGTGTAACCAAGAGCATAAACATATTTGCTTCTGTCTGGAACCAAATATACAGTTGGTTTCTGCTTATGAAAAAAAAAAAGCTGTTGCTATATAATGCCAACATATCTAGTTGTCTATCAGCATGAAGCTAGAAACTTTTTGTGTCTGAATCAGGTTAAAACATTTCTAGCTGACTCAGTCCATATATATGATATAAAGACTGCTGGAATTAAAAGTAGCACCCATTCAGTATCACAGGTTATCTTAAATAGCTTTGCAGCAAAGCTTGTCCAATTTGATTCCTGAAATGTTTAAAACGTCAAAACTCACTGGGTTTTATCAAAGGTGACTGCTTGCTTGTTGCCTATGTGCATGCGCTATTTCAGTCTCAAGCAAAATGGTTATACACATAAGTTATATAAAGAAAAATAAACCTATAGGTGGTAACTATAGAGAAAATGTGTGTGTGTGTGTAAAGTAAATGATAAAGCTCAAGAGATGAGATCCTTTCTACTGCAGACTCTAGGTAAATGCTTTATGCATGGTTCTACTTTGATTTTATTTTAAAATTTTTATTTATTTATTCATTCATTTTTGATAGTTAAAGCAAAAAATCTATTATGGAGGGTTACAATATATGTATCAGTTTGAGTACTGATATGAAGAACCGATTCATTGGAAAGAACCGACCTTGATACTGGGAAAGATTGAAGGCAAAAGGAGAAGAGGACGGATGATAGAGGATGAGATGGTTGGATGGCATCACTGACTTGATGGACATGAGTTTGAGCAAACTCTGGGAGATAGTGGAGGACAGAGGAGACTGGCATGCTATAGTCCATGTGGTCACAAAGAGTCGGCCAGTACTTAGTGACCGAACAACAGCAGCAGCGCAATGTAACGTATGAAAATAACAGCACAAAAAAAGGACCAGGGTATAAACGGGCTTGTTTTGCTGTAAGATACTTACTTTGTCCATGAAATAGTACAATACTTTTAATTTGTATTTTTTGCAGTTTTTATTGAAGTACAATTGATTTACATTTTGTTAATTTAAGGTGTGCAACATGGTAGTTCAGTATTTTTATAGATTATATTCTATTTAAAGTTATCATGGAATACCGCCTGTATTCCCTTTGCTGTATATAACACCCTTCCATCTTATTTATTTTATGGCTAGTAGTCTGTACCCCATAAGCCCCTTTTGTTATTTTATGTCCCTCCACTCACCACTCTCTCCACTGGTAACTGCTAGTTTGTTCTATCTATGAGTCTGTTTCTGTTCTGTTATTCATTCATTTATTTTATTTTTTTAGATCCCACAAAGGTTCTACCTTGATTTTAGTGTCTCTAGTGAAGAAAGCTGAGTGCCAAAGAATTGGTGCTTTTAAACTGTGGTGTTGAAGAAGACTCTTGAGAGTCCCTTGGACTGCAAGGAGATCCAACCAGTCCATTCTGAAGGAGATCAGCCCTGGGATTTCTTTGGAAGGAATGATGTTAAAGCTGAAACTCCAGTATTTTGGCCACCTCATGCGAAGAGTTGACTCATTGGAAAAGACCCTGATGCTGGGAGGGATTAGGGGCAGGAGGAGAAGGGGATGACAGAGGATGAGATGGCTGGATGACATCATTGACTCGATGGACGTGAGTCCGGGAGTTGGTGATGGACAGGGAGGCCTGGCGTGTTGCAATTCATGGGGTCGCAAAGAGTCATACATGACTGAGCGACTGAACTGAATTGAACTGAACTGAAGTGAACTGAAATGTTAGTAGAAATATCTCCAGAGTCATCTATAAAGTGCTCTACTCCGTAAAGCAGAACTTTTCCTTGGTTTCCAAAGTCCTTAAAAGTTCATTCTCAAGACAAGAGATAACAAGTGTTGTGAGGAGGTGGAGAAAAGGGAACCCTTATTCACTGTTGGTGGGAATGTAAGATACTATAAAAAATAGTATGGAGGTTCCTCAAAAAATTATAAGTAGTATTACTGTGTATGTGTGTTAGTCGATCAGTTGTGTTTGACTCTTTGCAGTCCCATAAACTGTAGCCCATCAGGCTCCTTTGTCCATGGAATTCACCAAGAAAGAATACAGGAGTGGGTAGCCATTCTTTTCTCCAGGGGATCTTCCTGACCAGAGGAGTGAACCTGGGTCTCCTCCACTGCAGGTGGATTCTTTACCATTTGAGCCACCACGGAAGCCCCAGAATTAACATGTGATCCAGCAGCCTTAATTATGGATATATATCCTAAAGGAGGAAAACAAGATATTGAAGAAATATGTGTTCACAGCATCCAAGGTTTGAAATATCCTTTGTTTCATCAATGAATGGATAAAAAATGAATATATTAACATTCAAACATATGCGAACATTATTTAGTCATGAGAAGGAAGTCTTGCCATTGCTACCACATGAGTGGAATTTGAGGGGATTATACCAAGTGAAATAAGTCAGACAGAGAAAGACAAATATTGTGAAGTATCACTTATATGAGAAATCTAAAAAACAAAAAAAAAACCCCAAAACCCAAAGTCATAGAAACGGAGATTAGAAAAATGGTTGGCAGATCCTGGTGGGTAGGGGAATTAGGGAGGGGTTGGTGCAGTGTTACAAAGTTTCAGCTATAAGGTGAAGACAGTCTGAGGATCTAGTGTATAATGGCATCTCTTTGTGCAGGTAAAGAAGCAACAGTTAGAAGTGGACATGGAACAACATCCTGCTTCCAAATTGGAAGAGGAGTCACCTTGTTGATTTAACCTATATGCAGAGTACATTGTGCAAAATGCCAGGATGGATAAAGCACCAGCTGGAATCAAGATTGCCAGCAGAAATATCAATAACCTCAGATATGCAGACCTCAAAAATGACAGAATGATCTGTGTTCATTTCCAAGGCAAACCATTCAATGTCACGGTAATCCAAGTCTATGCCCCAACCAATAATGCTGAAGAAGCTGAAGTTGAATGGTTCTATAAAGACCTACAAGAACTTTTAGAACTAACACTCAAAAAAAAAGACATCCTTTTCATTATAGGACTGGAATGCAAAACTAGGAAGTCATGAAATACCTGGAGTAACAGGCAAATTTGGCCTTGGAGTACAGAATGAAGCAGGGCAAAAGTTAACAGTTTTGCAAAGACAATGCACTGGTCATAGCAAAAACCCTCTTCCAACAACACAAGAAAAGTCTACACATGGATATCACCAGATGGTCAAAACCAAAATCAGATTGATTATATTTATTGTGGCCAAAGATGGAGAAGCTTTATACAGTCAGCAGCAAGACAAGGAGCTGACTGTGGCTCAGACTGTGAATTCAGACTTATATTGAAGAAAGTAGGGAAAACCATAAGATCATTCAGATATGAGCAAATCAAATCCCTTATGATTATACAGTGGAAATGAGAAATAGATCAAGGGATTAGATCTGATAGAGTGCCTGAAGAACTATGGACGGAGGTTCACGATATTGTACAAGAGGCAGGGATCAAGACCATCCCCAAGAAAAAGAAATGCAAAAAGGCAAAATGGTTGTCTGTGGAGGCATTACAAATAGCTGTGAAAGAAGAGAAGCAAAAGGCAAGGAGAAAAAGAAAGATATACCCATTTGAATGCAGAATTCTAAATAAGAGCAAGGAGAGATAAGAAAGCCTTCCTCAGTAATCAGTGCAAAGAAATAGAGGAAAACGATAGGATGGGAAAGACTAAGGGAACACTTCATGCAAAGATGAGCACAAAAAAGGACAGAAATCATATGCACCTAGCAGAAGCAGAAGGTATTAAGAAGAGATGGCAAGAATACACAGAAGAACTGTATAAAAAAGATCTTCACAACCAAGATAATCACGATGGTGTGATCACTCACCTAAAGCCAGACATCCTGGAGTGTGAAGTCAAATGGGTATTAGGAAGTATCACTATGAACAAAGCTAGTGGAGGTGATGGAATTCCAGTTGAGTTATTTCAAATCCTAAGAGATGATGCTGTTAAAGTGCTGCACTCAATATACCAGCAAATTTGGAAAACGCAGCAGTGACCACAGGATTAGAAAAGGTCAGTTTTTATTCCAATCTCAAAGAAAGGCAATGCCAAAGAATGCTCAAACTACCACACAGTTGCACTCATCTCACACGCTAGCAAAGTAATACTCAAAATTCTCCAAGCCAGGCTTCAACAGTATATGAACAGTGAACTACCAGATGTTCATGCAGGATTTCGAAAAGGCAGAGGAACCAGAGATCAAATTGCCAATATCTATTGGATCATTGAAAAAGCGAGAGAGTTCCAGAAAAAACATCTACTTCTTCTTTATTGACTATGCCGAAGCCTTTGACTGTGTGGATCACAACAAACTGTGGAAAATTCTGAAAATGATGGGAATACCAGTCCATCTACCTGCCTCCTGAGAAATCTGTATGCAGGTCAAGAGGTAACAGAACTGAACATGGAACAACAGACTGGTTCCAAATAGGAAAAGGAGTATGTCAAGGCTGTATATTGTCACCCTGCTTATTTAACTTATATGCAGAGTACATCATGAGAAACACTGGACTGAATGAAGCACAAGCTGGAATCAAGATTGCTGGGAGAAATATCAGTAACCTCAGATATGCAGATGACATCACCCTTATGGCAGAAAGTGAAGAAGAACTAAAGAGACTCTTGATGAAAATGAAAGAGAGTGAAAAAGTTGTCTTAAAATTCAACATTCAGAAAACTAAGATGATGGCATCTGGTCCCATTACTTCATGGCAAATAGACAGGGAAACAGTAGAAAGAGTGGCAGACTTCATTTTTGGGTGCTCCAAAATCATTGCAGATGGTTACTGCAGCCATGAAATTAAAAGATGCTTGCTGCTTGGAAGAAAAGTTATGACAATCTTAGGATATTAAAAAGCAAAGACATTATTTTGCTGATAAAGTTTGAGATAGTCAAAGCTATGGTTTTCCAGTCGTCATGCATAGATGTGAGACTTGGACCCTAGAGAAAGCTGAGTGCTGAATTGATGCTTTTGAACTGTGGCGTTCAAGAAGACTTTTGAGAGTCCCTTGATCAAATCAGTCAATCCTGAAGGAAATCAGTCCTGAATACTCCTTGGAAGGACTGGTGCTGAAGCTGATGCTCCAATACTTAGCCACTTGATGTGAAGAGCTGACTCATTAGAAAAGACCCTGTTGCTGGGAAAGATTGAGGGCAGGAGGAAAGGGGATGACAGAGGATGAGATGGTTGGATAGCATCACCGACTCAATGGACATGAACTTGGGCAAAATCCTGGAGGTGATGAAGGAAAGGGAAGCCTGGCATGGTGCAATCCATGGGGTTGCAAAAAATCGGACACAATGAGCCACAGAACTGACCAACTGAGAGTTGATAGCACTGTATTATATAATTGAAATTTGCTAAGAGAATAGACTTAAATAATCTAACCCTCAAAATATGGAAATGTGTGATAATAGATGAGAATCCTTTTACTATCACACTATTATTACAATGTACAGTTTAAATATCCTACAGTGTTTTGAATTATGTCTCAATAAAACTAAAAAATAAAATAAAAAAGAATCCCAAGTGAGATTCTGTTAATGTGTTTTCTTTCCAAGTGTACTGTTAAGTCTCCAAGGGCATGACTGCTGTCTTAATCAGCTTTGTGTAGTCAGTGGTGAGCATGTTGTAAGTGTCCAATGCACATTTGTTGTATGAATGAATGAATGAATGAAAAGCTTGCTGGATGGGTGGGAGATTGCTCAATCCAGTCTCTATGAAGGCAACTGCTTTCCCATCTGACCCTTTTTCACGGTGTTTCTCAAACCATGTGGTCAAAGTATGTTCCATGGGTTACATGCATCTGAATCATTTGGAGACGTTCTAATAATGCATATTCCACTTGAAACAGATCTCCAAAATTGACCTCAAAATCCTTCCTTTTCAGCTGTAGCAAATTCCCAGGTGATCCTTTGAGATGGACAACCACTGCCTAAGTAGTTATGAACCCATCTTTTCCCATCTCTTTATAAAAATAGCATCTTAAGTTCACATGGCTTTCCTCATGGATACAACTTGCAAAGTCACCTTTTTGAGTGTTTTCTACATTTGCTACCACCAGATGAGAAGAATGAGTGCACACACAGCTGTTAAATCCTTAATTGGGAGTTACAAGCGGGTGTAATTTGTGGTTACATTCTATGGATAAAATTCTGGCTTCTATTTTAATACAAACCATTCCCAGTTAAAAATGAAATAATTGAAAAACCCCATGTTTTAAACAAATTATGTATTTAACATAACAAATAGATGATCTCTGATACATATCTGTCCCTAGTCTGTTTTTTGTCAAAGCAATAAAAATATATAATTTAAAAGTTGTTCAGAAGGCCTAAATAAATAACTCTGTCTTTTCTGTCTTTACACTGTGCCATTTCCCAGAGAGCATCCCTTTAGCCATTTCCTCTTTTAGGTCTGACATTACCTCTATCTATTGGTTAAGATGTGTTTATTCACAACCTGATCAAAGTGGCCTCAGCATTTTAGATATTTGTTAGCTCACATCAAAAAAAAAAAAAAAAGACTCAGATTATTCTAGATCTCATTCAGCTGTTAAACAATTGAAAAATTATTGTCTCTCTCTGTTCCACGGAGTCATATTTAATTCATTATCATTTCATCATTTTCTTATTACCTCATGGTCACAAAATGGCTGCTCCTACTCCATTATCCTGAATATTTTCTAGGCAGGAAGAAGGACAAAGAAGTCTTGTCTTGCATCTGAGACTTCTATAATGCAAGGGGATAGACAACGTGCATTGCTGACTAACAGTGGCTGGTTGGTAGAGCTGGCTAGTTTTTCCTCTTGGGAACTCTTTTCTCATTCCCTTTCTCCACTGTCCTTGCAATGGGTTCAAGGACAAATTCAAGACACACTTAGTGTCTAGAGTTTCCATGGGGCAGATGGTTTCTCTCTCTCTGGCTTTGCTGTGAGGCTTGTGGAACCCTAGTTCCCTAAGCAGGAACAGAACTTGGGCCCTTGGCAGTAAAAACACAGCATCCTAATCTCTGGACTGCCAGAGAATTCCCCCACATGGGCTCCTTCCCTTGGATACAGCCTTTTCCTGCTTATTCAGGGCTTCCTGGTTACATTATGCCCATTCAAAGTCTTCTGTTTAGAAATGTGTTAACTTAGCTTGCTTGCTGATGGTCTTCCTCCCATCCCCTTAGTGTTTGGTTTTCTGTCTCTTTCATTTTACTGAAGTCCCAAAAGTAAGGCAATATGGAAGCGTTTGTGCTAGTTTCATTCAGAGCCCCATGTTGTTATATTTTTGAATTGTGTCTACCTGACCTTCCTTTCTTTCACAATGACATGGCTTTAGGCTTGGAAAAATGTTTTTTTTTTCTCCATAGTCTTGGTTGCCTTAATTTTGTTTTCATCCTAGATAACTTGTTTTTTGCTGTTTGTTTTTGTTTTGTTTTTTAATCTCACCAAATGCAATAAGCATATGTCACTCCCTTACTAGAAATTTCCTCAGTGATCCTTGTGGCTGGCCAGATAAAGTCCAAGCCATACATCTGGTCCATGCCTATGCTTCCAGTCTCCTCTCTGGTGTTTCTTAATACCCACTCCACTCTCAAGACAACCTAACTTAACTGGTCTCCCTCCCCCCCCCCCCCCCCCACCCCCCCCCCCCCCCCACACTCC
>SJXQ01008266.1:0-12755 GCA_006408695.1 Aepyceros melampus | reverse complement strand
CCCCCCCCCCCCATGACACCCCCACTTCCTTTGTCCCCCCCCCCCCCCCCCCGGCCCCTGCTCCCAGTATGCCTCTGAACACATTGAAGGCAGAGGCTAAACCTTTTCTTTCTATTACTCTTCATGGCCCAGGCCTTGCCACAGAGTGTGCACTTAATAAATATTCTTAGAATAGATTAATGGCTAAATTCAAATTTCTTTCCCAACTAGTTACATCCCTGTTCAAACTCCAGATGCTTCACTCAGCTAAGAGGATGTGCCTCAGTGTTTTCGTAGCTCTGCCTCTGAGTGATCTGAAACCACTACTGTAGAAGCACACAATGACCTTTCCATTTGCCTTCATCACCTCCTGTTGACAGCTCTCCACCACTGTTGTCATCTCACTGGACTTAACCTTTATAGGAAAAACACAAGGTGACCTCCATCCATCTTGAACTCCTTTATTTAATGTATCCCCACTGGTCACATTTGCTTATTAAAGTATAGAAAGAATGATGAGGTTTTCATGGTTCTCCAAGTCATAAAAATGCTGAGCTGCATGGAACTTTAGAAATTAACCAGAATGAGCATTTCATCCAGGGGACCAGGAGACTCTGTGTGACCCAAAAGAGGGGGAGTGCTTCTTAGGGACACACCGTGGGGTCAGTGGTAGAATTAAAATTAGCACCTGGCTTTCCAGATGCACAATTCAGTGAGTGCCTTTTCTAGTTTGTGTAAGTGCATTCTCATACAGACATACATGCACACGGATAAACTGTGTTCTGGTTAGTTAAAGAGAAAATTGAACAAAAGTTTAACTACTTAGTGCTAACATATTTGATTTTGTTTTTTTTTTCAGATACAAATTTTATTCAAGTTCCCATGGACAATAAAGTAGGAGGCACTGCAGCATATCCAGGGACATAAAACAAGGTGGAAAAATTTCATGGTCTAAAGGTATTGAAATAACATAGATTACTCTTATCACTGTGGAATTTAACATATTTGAATTTATAAAGATTTTTGAAGTTTTTTGTCTTGAGGTGCTCCAACATGGATTTTTAGAAGATGCAATATAGCAGTACTTATGGGGAGACTTTTCATTGTGTGGTTGGTGTGTCCTATGCACCGCAACCATTGGTATTCTTGGTCTCCTCCTGCTAAAATGTCAGTGGTGGTGGTTTAGTCCCCAAGTCATGCGTGACTCTGGACTGTAGCCTGCCAGGCTCCTCTGTCCATGGGATTCTTACAGGCAAGAATACTGGAGTGGGTTGCCATTTCTTTCTCCAAACGTCAGTAATGCTCCCTAGATCAACAGTTGTGACAACTCCACAGATCCCTGCTTAAATTTCCAAATGCTATGGAGGCAGTCTTGCCCAGGAATCACTTTTTGATCATCAGAGCAGAGGATGTATAGTAGGGCTAGTTATACTGATTTGTCTGATGAGAAAACTTCTTCTGGGAGGGGTCAGTTAACTGGCAGAGAAAGGGCTATGAGTGATCATAAGATGAGACCTTCATTCTTGTAAGCACTGGCTTTCTGCTGTTCCTATCAGACAGTTGATTAATTTTCAGTCCAGCCCAGACTCTGGCCTATACTCAGAAGTGTCCCTGCTTGACCAGCAATTGTCGATGTGATGGGGAGGAAAGGGGAGATAACAAAGAGCTGAGGCCCAGGAGGGAGGGAGGAGAGGCAGAGTGCCTGAGGCCTTCTGATCTCACCACCAAGAAAAACACTACCTGTGGGAACCTTTTATTTTTAACTTCCCCAAATGGGGAGCAACCGATGTCTTTCAGTAGGTGAATGGATAAACGTGCATGAATGTATGGTTCATCCATACAACAGAATGCTATTTAGCAATAAAAAAGATTGAGCTCTCATGCTATGCAAATACATGGACAAATCTTAAATCACTAAATGGAAAAGCCAATCTGAAAGGATACCTACTATATGATTTCACTTATATGACATTCTTGAAAAAGACAGAGCTATAGAAATAGCAGACAGATCAGTGGTTGCTGGAGATCTGGAGCAGTGAGTGGGGTTGGGGGGGATAGGATTGAGTAAGTGAAGCACAGGGCATTTTTTAAGATGGTGAACTATTCTGTATGGTATTATAATTGTGGATTCCTGACTATACACTTATCACAACCCATATAACTTAAAGGCACAAAGAGTAAACCTTAATATATGCAAATGAAAAAATAATTTAGGGTGTTGGGAAATCTGTGGTAGAGTGCAAATGTGATCCAAAAAATGTCTAGCTGTATTACAAATGTATGAAACAATTATTACTGAAAGACATAGAGGGAGAGGTGCTGAGCTAAGTAACTTTAGAAATGAGTGGAATCTAAGACTGAAGGCAAAAGGAATTGCACATAAGCACTGTACTGTACCGTGGATGTTTTTAAATTTTTTCCCACAGAAATACAAGTTAATGGTTCTGAAACCACTATACATATATGCTGGAACTGAAGAATTAAGGAAATGAATGGAGGATGACAGAAGCCAAATTTCTCACTGTTAAAGTGAGGAGGTTACAGATAAGTAGGGAAAGAAGGCTGGAATGATCCATGTGGTAATAGATTAATGGGAGACATTAGTACAAATTCTTACTTAGCTTAATATATATACAGATGGTTACATACACAAATAGTTACAGACGTGTATAGAAACAGACTAGTAAACACATATGTATTTTTTTCATTGTGATGACATAAAAACAACACAACCCCAGGAGCAATGAGCAAACCCAACATCCAGACTTTAATTTCTAACGTTATTTCCAATAAAAGGCTCTAGGTAGGATCTTTGGAGAAATATGTTTCAGAAACTGGCAACCTGAAGGTACCTGGGTAGCGACCACCTACTTCTCCTTTTCCTTCTCCTTCTTAACATCCTCTGGAGGTATAATTGGCATACAATAAGCTGGACAAATATGAAATGTGCAATTTGGTAAATATTTATTATATATATTATATATAAATATTTATATCATATATATATATATACACCTGTGAAACCATCAACATGATCACATAATGAACATATCTACCATTTCCAAAAATTTACTCATGCCTTTTTATGACATCTTCTTCTTACCCCTTATCTGTACCTCCCACAGGCAACCACTTATTTACTTTCAATCGCTATAGATTAGTTTGTATTTTCTAGAGCCATATTCAAATGGAATTATGCAGTGTGTATTCTTCCCCCCGACCCCAGCTTCTTTTATTCAGCAGGACTGTTTTGAGAAAATCAGCCGTGTTTTGCACGTATCAACAGTTCGTTCATTTCATTGGTGAGTACTATTCCATTGTATGGGCCATGCCACAATTTATCTATCTATTCACTTACTGAGGTGTATCTGGGCTATTTCCAGATGAACCTCTTTCATATAAAGCTTCATAGAAATGAACATACAAATGAACACATCTAGAAGTGGAATGGCTGAATGATATGGTGGTGGTGGTTTAGTTGCTAACTCGTGTCTGACTCTTATGACCTCATGGACTGTAGCCTGCCAGGCTCCTCTGTCCATGGGATTCTCTAGGCAAGTATATTGGAGTGGGTTGCCATTTCCTTCTCCAAGGCATATTCCTGACCCAGGAATTGAACCCGACTCTCCTATATTGCAGGCAGATTCTTTACCAACTGAGCTACAAGATGGTAGGTACGTGTTTTAATTTTTAAGAAACTGCCAAACTGTTTTCCAAAGTGACTGTAACATTTCCATCCCTGCTAGCAGTGTATGAGACTTTCTGCTCCTCCACATCCTTGCTAAAGCTTAAAATCATTATTCACTTTGAATTTTAGTCATTATAATAGATGTACAGTGGTATCTCATTGTGTTATAATATTAAACCTCTTTTCATGTGTTTATTTGCCATCTGTGTATATTTTTTAGTGAAATGTCTGTTAAGGAAACATTTTGCCTAATTTAAAAATTGGGTTGTTTGCTTTTTTATTAATGAAATTTCTTATAATAAAAATTGCACATTCTAAATGTAAGTTCTTTATCATGGATAATAGTTTTTGCTTTTTAAAGTATTTTCTCTCAGTATGTGGCTTTTTTTTCCCATTACCTTAGCAGAATCTTTTGAAGACAGAAGTTTGAACTTCTAATGAAGTCAAATCTGCCATTTGTTCTTTTATGAATCATGCTTTTGGCTATATATTTAAGAATTTTTTTTGCTGTACAGTAGAAACTAATACAGCATTGTAAAGCAACTAGACTCCAATAAAAATTAATTTAAAAAGATATATTTGTCTAATGCACAGTCACAATATTTTCTCCTGTATTTTCTTCTATAGATATTATGGTCTTAAGTTTTACACTTAGGTACACAACTCATTTTAAATTAACTTTCATGTATGATATGATGTATGAATCAGTTAATTTTTTTGCATATGAATATCCATTTGAGCAAGCATCATTTGCTGAATAGACTGTCTTTTCTCCACTGAATTGCTTTTGTCAAAAATCAGTTGTCCATATTTGTGCAAATCTAATTCTAAACTATTCTGTTCCATTGAACAGTTTACCAATACTGCACTGTTTTCATTTCTAAAGCTTTGTAGTTAAGTCTTGAAATCAGATAGCCTTAACCCTTCCCCTGTGTCCTTTTCCATGCCTGCTGTTAGCATGGAACTCACTGTATTGCCATTGCTAATAAACACAACTGTTTCAACTAGTAGACCCACAGCCCTTGGCAGGAAGCATGACTGACTGATTTTTTTTAATGTAAACCCGATCGTGTTTATGTCATACTGTCTCTCTCCAGTGATACTAGTCTCTTTGCTTCTACTCCACGTACACCAACTAAAGTTTCCATTTAGGAGACTTTGTAGTCCCCTCCCCATTCCCCACTCTGCCTGTAAATCCTTTCCCCCGAGAGTCACATGACTTGTCCCTGAGTCACATGACTTGTCACTGAGGTCTCTCCAGGTCTCTGGCCCATGGAGCCAAGGCCTTTCCTGACTGTTTTCTCTGGAGTGCCTTTTCTGTTTTCTATATCCATCCACCCTGATTTGATTTTCTTCAGAGCTCTCTTTCTGACATGATACATTTTATTATATATTTATTTGTTTCTTTGAAGTTTATTTCCCTTACTAGAGAGTGAAACCTCTGTGAGAGGACTTTCGTCTGCTTTTTTCCTGTTGTTTCCTTTTTTCTGTGTATCCAGCATTAGGACAGTGACTGGCACATTGTGGATACTTAAAAATAAGTCTTTGCAACTCATTTCTTCCCATTGCAGCTGGTGGATAGGAATGTATGTAAAGCAGAGTTAACAGAGTAAATCACACTGCTATTCTCAGAAAGATCTTCCTGCAAGATTGGCCCTGGGCTGGCATCTGGGAACTTGGCTTTCAAATGGGCTCCCACCACTCCTAGAATTTATCAGAGTTATTCACTCTGCCTAAACTGTTTGTACAAACAGTATGGTTTATGCTGAACACCTGCTTTCCTTTGTGGAAGGAAAATAAAAATGCAGCCGGTATTGCTAAGAGAACTTTCTAAAATGGAGCCAGGAGGCCATCGAAGAAATGTGACTTAAACATGTGTCAGCCTGGCTGGAATCTGATCTTTTGGCCACTTATTGTCCTAACAAAGACATCCAGAACATCTGCCAGAAACTCAGGATACTTATCAAACCCTTACCCTAAAATAACTCATGACAGCCTATCTAGTTATTGGACTTACCTTAAAATTGCTCATGATTCCTGAGGTCAGGTATTTCCTGACTCCTGTCGCAGTCGATCACAGTTCTCACCAGGCAGCTGTAGCACAACCTGGTGACTTGTGTCTTTATAAGCCCCCGACTCCTTCCCTTTCCTGAAACACTCTTTTGGTTTTATCAGAATCTTGTATCTCCCAAATTGCAATTCCTAAGACCCCAAATAAACTCTTTACTTATTTACAGCCTTCTGCTTTTTTTTTTTTTTTTGATTGACACCTTTTGGGATTTTGTGATTTTATGGGAAATAGATGGGGAAACAGTGAAAACAGTGTCAGACTTTATTTTTTTTGGCTCCAAAATCACTGCAGATGGTGACTGCAGCCATGAAATTAAAAGACGCTTACTCCTTGGAAGAAAAGTTTTGACCAACCTAGAGAGCATATTAAAAGCAGAGACATTACTTTGCCAACAAAGATCCATCTAGTCAAGGCTATGGTTTTTCCAGGCTCATGTATGGATGTGAGAGTTGGACTGTGAAGAAAGCTGAGTGCCAAAGAATTGATGCTTTTGGACTGTGGTGTTGGAGAAGACTCTTGAGAGTCCCTTGGACTGCAAGGAGATCCAACCAGTCTAAAGGAGATCAGTCCTGGGTGTTCTTTGGGAGGAATGATGCTAAAACTGAAGCTCCAGTACTTTGGCCACCTCATGCGAAGAGTTGACTTATTGGAAAAGACCCTGATGCTGGGAGGGATTGGGGGCAGGAGGAGAAGGGGACGACCGAGGATGAGATGGCTGGACGGCATCACAGACTCAATGGACGTGAGTCTGAGTGAACTCCGAGAGTTGGTGACGGACAGGGAGGCCTGGTGTGCTGTGATTCATGGGGTCGCAAAGAGTCGGACACGACTGAGTGACTAAACTGAACTGAACTGAGGCAGAGACTGCCTATGTGACCAGCCCCCAGTCAAAGCCCGGGACTCTCAGGCTCAAATGATTTTCCTGGTAGTTGGCATTTCACAGATGTTGTTGTCATTTGATGCTGAAAGAATTAAGCACATTGTGTGTGACTCCGCATGGGAAGATTCTTGGGAGCTGGTGTCTGGTCTCCTCTGTTCACTTCATGCACCTTTTCTCTTTGCTGATTTATGTCGTATTTTTTTGTTGTAGTAAATCAGAGTCATGAAAATGACTGTATGCTGAGTACTGTGAGAAGTTCTGCTAGTGAAGCACTGAAGCTGGGGGTGGCCTTAGGGATGCCTAACATAGAAAGGATTATTTTTTAAAAATGAAAATTAAACAAATGGTCAACATTAAGGAGCCTTTCCAGTAACAGAAGAGCATCCAGTCACAGGTAATGGGGCTCAGGAGCACTCTGCCATCACTGGAAGGTCTTTGGGATGCAGGTTAGACTCCAGTCTGAGATGGTTTAGGGGCCTGGAGGAGGCTGGATATTTTTAGCAGTAGTATATATAGTGAGCTTGATGGCTGGCCCCACATTCTACATTGTTAAGAGGATTAAGAGTTTGTCATATAAAATGAGAGCTTTACCTGTGCTCTGTCACTCAGGAGCTGTGTGTGCTAGCTCTGTGCTTAGCACTTACAAGGTTCAAAGTTGGCTTTGCTCAGTGGCTGAGCACTGCACTGTGGATGTGGGGTCTCCAGGCCTCCCTCCCTGAAAGGCCACGTTTGCACTGGAGTCTGGAGGGGCTGAGTATCATGCTGGGACTAAGGGTACCAGCCGTGAGACCTGGCTAGAGGGGAAGAAGCAGATGTCAAGACAGCCACTCTGGGTGGAGGAACATTCCAGATCAACAGAAGTCTGGGTCTTTCAGGGGCCTCACCCATTTCAGGAATGAGTATAGGGACTCATATCTCCTCCATTGGTTCTCAGTATCTGTTGCCCCTTCCTCACACGGGGCTCCATGAATGGGCTGCATCTTCTTCTCTCTTGTTGTTGTTGTTCTTGTTGTCTGGTCACTAGTTGTGTCTGACTCTTTTGTGATGCCATGGGCTGTAGCCCGCCAGCCTCCTCATCCATGGATTTTCCCAGGCAAGAATACTGGAGTGGGTTGCCATTCCCAACCTGGGGATTGAACCCAAGTCTTTGCATTGGGAGGCAGATTTTTACCATTGAGCCAGCAGGGAAACTCCTATTGAAATTCAGGTGTCATATATAAAATTCTTTCAGCATTGCAGGAGGAGGAGGGTGACAGGATCCTGTGTGATGGAGCTGAGTCAGGGAGGGTCAGCTTCACAGTTAGATGGCTTGGGGGCCAGGGGCTCTTGGCCTCTCCAGAGGTGTTCTGTGTGGTGCTTGGCATTGGCTTGTTCTCTGCTCTCTCTTTTTTCTGCCCTGAAGACTGTGTTGAGATGGAAGAACCATCAAGATCCGAGGATTCTGGCTCACAGCATTGCTACATGGAGGCCCTGAGAAGTTTTTGGTCATGTCTTTTGCAAGAGACAAAAATAAATAAAGTTTTGATGTGAGATTTTGGAATTTGTTACTCAGTAGAGCCTACCCTAGACTGCCTAAAATACCTGTTGACTCATCTTTTCTGCTCCTCATCCTCTCACTTCCTCCACTTCACCCCCGCCCCCAAGCCATGCTAACTATCCTATTATGATTCGATTGCCAAATTTTAGCAGTGTTAACCAAGCCTTCCATTAAACCCTTCGTCATAAAGACCTAAAGAAGAGATTTTATTATAAGAAAAGGTGAAGAAGCCACCCTTTTGTATAATTAGCGTTAAAAAGTTTCTAAAATTACAAGTTATTTTCTTCTGGTCCTAGGAATGACTGAGTACTTAATTAATCCACAAAGCAGTTGTATTCCTGTGAGTCAGGCAAAGTCTCCAGGAATGTCACTGTGCTACAGAAGGCAGCTTTTTCTCTCTGTCATTTGTCCACATTATTGAGTCATCCATCATCTGTTCACATTATCTGTCCATCATCCATCCAAATCAGGGAAGAGCTCCATCACCAAACTTGGTTCCTCTATTTTAATGTCTTCTTTTTTAGCTCACTTTCCAGGGAGCTCCTTTTCAAATGCTAACAAGAAGAGATTAGCTTTAATAGCCTCTCTCATTAATTGTCTGACCAGAGTAAGAATATGTCTTGAGAGACAGATTTCCCTTCCACGTGCCTCTGATAACGTGGCACTATGCAGGATCTCTAGGTCTGCAAACGACCCCAGAATACAAATTGCTCTTTCAGCGGTATTTGACTCTGCTCCTAGAGTAACTATAATCTCAGCATGTCAGTTTTGACATTTCAGTTAGTAGGCATTACACATTTTTTATAAGACAGGGAATTATTAACGGTATGGAAGGGGAGACACAGAAATATCACCCAATGTCATTTACATCTGTTCTATCAAAAGGATGAGCAACAATCCATCATGGAAGGTTTAAGTGCCCTCCTGCCAGGGGTGAAAGCAGAGACAACAGGAACAATATTAAACTAGATGACCCCTTAAAGGCCCTGTTCACTTTTAGGAGCTATAAATGGTTGTATTTCAGAGCTGAAAGTACCACTTTAGATAATCATTTCATATACGAGGAAACCAAGACCCCTGGGGGTGATGACAACTGTGATGGTGAGGTGGGTCTGGAATCTCCCTTTTCCTTCAACATTTAGTGACTTGATCACCTACTGCATGTTAGGCTGGGACTTTTGTTGTTGTTTAGTCCCTAAAGTCACTTCAGTCATGTCCGACTCTGTGCGACCCCATAGATGGCAGCCCACCAGGCTCCCCCATCCCTGGGTCTCTCCAAGCAAGAACACTGGAGTGGGTTGCCGTTTCCTTCTCCAATGCATGAAAGGGAAAAGTGAGAGGGAAGTCACTCAGTCATGTCCTACTCTTCGTGACCCCATGGACTACAGCCCACCAGGCTCCTCCGCCCATGGGATTTTCCAGGCAAGAGTACTGGAGTGGGGTGCCATCACCTTTGTGTCCAATTCTTTTGCAACCCCATGAATGCAGCCCACTTTCTCCTTTGTCCTTCGAATTCTCCAGGCAAGAGTATAGGAGTGGGTAGCCATTTCCCACTCCAAAGGATCTTCCCAACAGAAGGATGAAACCCAAGTCTCCTGAATGGGAGGCAGAATCTTTACCACTGAGCCACCAGGGAAACCTATGCTGAGGCTACTGTGGTAAAAAACATAATGTTCTTGACCATGTAAGGGCGCATGGCCTAGGTTTTCATTTATATCTCTCCTTACATCACAACAAATTGTTTCAAATTTGGAAAGTCTTTCATTTCTGGACCATTTTTAACTCTGAGATGCAAGAATGGCCTAATATTTTTTACACTTGATATTCTTCCCTTAATAAGAACCACTCCTTGGATTTCAGTATTTCCTCTTTGCTGCTGCTGCTGCTAAGTCACTTCAGTCATGTCTGACTTTGTGACCCCACAGACGGCAGCCCACCAGGCTCCTCCGTCCCTGGGATTCTCCAGGCAAGAACACTGGAGTGGGTTGCCATTTTCTTCTCCAGTGCATGAAAGTGAAAAGTGAATGTGAAGTCGCTCAGTCGTATCCGACTCTTTGCGATCCCACGGACTGTAGCCCACTAGGTTTCCTCTCTATCCATGTTATTAATTAAAACAAAAGTTATTGAGAAGGATACTACATATATAAAATCATTAACCCTTTATTTATAATTATTTTTATTTCATTTTTATGAATGAGAAAATGAAGCTCAGAGAGCTTAAATTACATGTCCATTTTCCAGTAAATAATATGAATTGAAATACAATGCACATCTGACTGATTCTAAAGCCCCCACTGTCTTCTTTATAAACTGCTTTAATATTCTAACTCTGCACATTCTTGGGGAATACATTCTAGAAAATCATACTAAATAGTGAATCTGCTTGTTCCCTTAAGTTTTTCCACAGTCTTGTCTTTCTTTCTTTCTTTTTTTTTTTTTTAGTTAACTTTGGGGAATAGGTGTAATAAAATGGTAGGGATATTAACTTCTCTCAAGGTAGAAAAGAACGGTTTCAAGGTGAAAGGTCAGGGAGTGTTGGGAGCCTAGGATTCTAAATCTGTGAGTAAGAAGGATGACCAAAGAGGTCAGACTATTTGTTTAAGAACTACCCACAGTCAGTGAATTCTGAATGGCACAATGAGGCTTGTTGCTATGACACCAAATAATTCCATATTCAGTGCAATGGAATCCCCATTTATGTTCTTAAAAAATTAAAGCAGTTTTATGGATATTAAATGTTTAAGTGGCTCCAGCAGCTAGGAAGAAAAATCATCTTATGAATAAAACAGGCCAGTGCCTGATTGCTTGCATGAAAAGTATTTGAAAAATGTGTTTGTGGAGTTCGGGGCTTGACAGCTTTTGTTTTATGGTGTGCAGTGCTAGGAGGCAGTGGATGAGTGAATATATAAACGATGGTAGGTAAACTACAGAATGGAAACATTTTGAGAGAGGAAGGAAATTTCTTCAATACATTTTTTGCCTGAGCACTTACTATGAGCTCAGCAACATACAGGTCTTTGTGGAGAATGCAGAAATATCTTCTGGTATGGGTTTTGCTTCATCTTTTTTTCATGTATTAGCTTGGAAGGCATTAACATATTTGGTTATGTATCAAATCAACATGCGGTTCTAATGTGTTAGCACAGTAGATTTTTTAAAAAATGTGGTAAAATTCACCCCTGTTACGTGTACAGTTCAATGAGTTTTGACAAATCTTTTTATTTGTATATTCACCATTACAATTAAGAGGTATAATGTTTCTATCACCCTAAAAAGTTCCCTTGTGACTCTTTGGGATTAATCCTTCCCTCCCAGAGACTGACAACTGTTATTCTAATTTTTTATTCCTATTATTTTGTCTTCTCCAGGTTATATTAATTGATATTATACTAACAGTATGTAGATTTTTGTGTCTGCCTCTTTTGACTTAGTGTTATGCTTTGGGAGATTCATTCATGTTTGCATGCATCACTGGTATTGATACATTGCTGTTTTAGTGCTGAGCAGTGTTCCATTGTATGGATATGCCACAATGTATTTGTCCATTTACTAATTAAATAACATTTGGATTTTTAGCTACTATAAATAAAACTTCCATAGGGAGTCATGTACAGATTTGTATGTGGATGATAAAATAAATATTTATCACTTATGTAAGTGTTCAGTATAGGTTTTCACAATGGACAAACAGCTTTTTTCTCCTCCCACTTGGTAACCTGGGAATCTAGGCTTCTTTTGTTTTGTGGATCCCTGACCACCTAGGGCCTTGAACCTCTTTGTTTCCAGCCATTGGAAAGGAAGGGGACCTGCTTCTACTATTCCAACCCAGAAAGGACACACCATAGTCTTGTTTGTATTCTACTGGTAAGAAGTGGACAAGTGGCCACCCCAGGATGCAAGGGAGCTGGGAATTTAGTCCCATGAACCACTTTATATTATGGACAGGGTGCATGATTTCGGTGGACTCATATCTGTTGATAACAAAGTTTATTTGTGCAGCAAATATTTATTGAAAGCCTAACAAATACCAAGCACTGAGCAAGGTGCTGGAGATAAAGAAGTGACAAAATAAATAAGCAAACCAATCAAAAGCTCAAAAGAGAAAGTCCAGTCCTTAGTATCTTGAGTTTATAGTTTGGTAAATTCAGGGAATTATCATGTGTTTTATTTTTCTGGAAAAAGTTAATAGGAATGAAAGTGCCTAATCAGAAAGAATGGGATATGGAATAGATAGGAGAATTATAAAATGGCAAATGAAGGGAAAATCATGCCAAGTGGGTCAGGGAAATCTATCCAGATGAGATAAGATTTCACCTGAGTTCTTTTTTTAAAATTTTAATTAATTTTTATTTTTTAGTTTGTTTTGCTTTACAATACTGTATTCATTTTGCTATACATTGACATGAATCAGCCACGAGTGTACATGAACTCCCAATCCCAACCCCCACCTCCCCCCTCCTGCCCCACACCATCTCTCTGGATTATCCCTGTGTATCAGTCCCAAGCATCCTGCATCCTGCATCGAACCTAGACCGGTGATTCATTTCACTTATGATATCATACATGTTACAATGCCAAAGAATGCTCAAACTACCGCACA
>SJXQ01008265.1:166594-203205 GCA_006408695.1 Aepyceros melampus | reverse complement strand
GTCAGGTAGAGAATTTACGGTTAGTGGTCATGTCAGGGGCACCCCTGCACCGCCCTCACAGCCTCCTCAGGTGAGGGGGCTGTAGTATCTATCACATCAGAAATAAGTGTGAAATGCTGTGAAAGCCTCCTCAGGTGAGGGAAAGTGTGGTGAAGGTTCGTGTCTCACCACACGCTCCTGGCCTGCGGGACTGGGACATCACTTGCACGTGTCCCTCAGATCTCATTGCACAACACTAATCTGTATAGGGTAGGACATGTAGCATTATCACTGGTTAACCAATGTTAACGGGAACCAATGTTCCCAATCAACCAATGGTAATCCTATCTCTTTAAGGATTTTCCACAGTTTGCTGTGACCAAACACAGTCAAAGGTTTTGATGTAGTCGATAAAGCAGAAGTAGTTGTTTTTCTGAAATTCTCTTGCTTTTTTGATGATCCAACGGATGTTGGTACTTGATCTCAGTTTCCTCCTCTGCCTTTTCTAAATCCAGCTTGAACATCTGGAAGTTCATGGTTCATATACTGTTGAAGCCTCACTTAGAGAATTTTGAGCATTACTTTGCTGCTACTGCTGCTGCTAAGTTGCTCCAGTCATGTCTGACTCTGTGTGACCCCATAGACGGCAGCCCACCAGGCTCTCCTGTCCCTGAGATTCTCCAGGCAAGAACACTGGAGTGGGTTGCCATTTCCTTCTCCAATGCATGAAAGTGAAAAGCGAAAGGGAAGTCGCTCAGTTGTGTCCGACTCTTAGCGACCTCATGGACTGCCGCCTACCAGGCTCCTCTGTCCATAGGATATTACTTTGCTAGATGAGTGCAATTGTGCAGTAGTTTAAACATTCTTTCTCATTGCCTTTCTTTGGGATTGGAATGAAAACTGACCATTTCCAGTCCTGTGGCCACTTCTGAGTTTTCCAAATTTGCTGACTTATTGAGTGCAGCACTTTAACATCATCTTTTAGGATTTGAAATAACTCAACTGGAATTCCATCACCTCCACTAGCTTTGTTTGCAGTGATGTTCCTAAGGCCCACTTGACTTTACATTCCAGGATGTCTGGCTCTAGGTGGGTGATCACACCATCATGGCTATCTGGGTCATGAAGATCTTTTTTGTATAGTTCTTCTGTGTATTCTTGCCACCTCTTCTTAACATCTTCTGCTTCTGTTAGGTCCATACCATTTCTGTCTTTTATTGTGCCCACATTTGCATGAAATGTTCCCTTGCTATTTCTAATTTTCTTGAAGAGATCTGTAGTCTTTCCCATTCTATTGTTTTCCTCTTTTTCTTTGCATTGATCAATAAGGAAGGCTTTCTTATCTCTCCTTGCTTTTCTTTGGAACTCTGCATTCAAATGGGTAGAACTTTCCTTTTCTCCTTTACCTTTAGCTTCTCTTTTTCAGCTATTTGTAAGGCCTTGTTAGACACCGTTTTGCCTTTTTGCATTTCTTTTTCTTGGGGATGGTCTTGATCACCGCCTCCTGTATGATGTCACGAATCTCCATCCATAGTTCTTCAGGTACTCTGTCTATCAGATCTAATCCCTTGAATCTATTTGTCACTTTCACTGTATAATCGTAAGGGATTTGATTTAGGTCATACCTGAATGGCCTAGGGACTTTCCCTACTTTCTTCAATTTAAATCTGAATTTTGCAATAAGGAGTTCATGATTTGAGTCATAGTCAGTCTTATTTTTGCTGACTGTATAGAGCTTCTCCGTCTTTGGCTGCAAAGAATATAATCAATCTGATTTTGGAATTGACCATCTGGTGATGTCCATGTGTAGAGTCCTCTCTTGTGTTGTTGGAAGAGGGTGAGGAAGTTCTGGAGATGGATGGTGGTGGTTCTACCACAATGCAAATGTACTTAATGTCACTGAACCATAAACTTAAAATGTTTAATATAGTAAATTTAATGTTTTAGATATGTAACCACACACAGAAAAGGCTATGATTTTTCCAGTAGTCATGTACGGATGTGAGAGCTGGACCAAGCAGCAAAGAATTGATGCTTTCGAATTGCGGTGTTGGAGAAGACTCTTAGAGTTCCTTGGACTGTAAGGAGATCAACCAGTCAGTCCTAAAGGAAATCAAACCTGAATATTCATTGGAAAGACTGGTGCTGAAGCTGAAGTTCCAATACTTTGGCCACCTGATGCAAAGAGCTGACTCATTGGAAAATACCCTGATCCTGGGAAAGATTGAAGGCAGGAGGAGAAGGGGACAACAGAGGACAAGATGGTTGGTTGGCATTACTGACTCAATGGACATGAGTTGAGCAAGCTCTGGGAGATGGTGAAGGACAGAGAAGCCTGGGGTGCTGCAAAAGAGTCAGACATGACTGAGTGACTGAAATTAACAACCACACCCCTCCCCGCCAAAAAAATTAAGTGACACAGCTACCAAGTGGAAAAAAACAGTATTCCTGCCCTAGAGCCTTGTTCTTGTCCACCCACAATTTCCTCTCATTACAAGTGGAACTTCTAATCTGGCAGAAGACAGAGGAGGAGTAAGCATCCACATCAGGCTCAGAGAGAGGTTGATCCTGAGGGCCCCAGGGTGTGGGCCAGGGCAGAGTTTGAAGCAGGGAGGGGCATGGTCAGATTTAAGGGCTGGAAAGTTCCCTCTGGCTCACAGCAAGATGGAGACTGGAGACAGGGAAGAGGTTGGGATACTGCCCAGGCCAGGGCCAGCACCAGGGCAGTGACAGCAGAATGGGAAGAAGTAGGCTGGTTTGAGAGACGAGTGTGGAGGAGAGGGAGAGAGGGGAACAGGCAGTGACTACACCCGCTGGGCTCCCCTGGCCTGTCCACTTCAGCCTCCTCTAACAGTCTCCTTTCCAGCCCCTTCCTCCCCACACCCCGCGCCCCACGACTGGAGTCTTAAAGGAAGAGCCAGGGGCGCAGGTCTCCTCTCTGGCCCCCAGGGGGCAGTGTTACAAAGTCTGCAGGGCACTGGGGCGCTTGCAGCCGGGGCAAAGGCTTGCTCCCCGCCATCTCCGCTGCACCCCCACCCCTGTGTCCTCTCTCCCAGAAGTCAAATTATTAATAACTTTAATCTCTCAGTCCCACACTTGACACTTTACAAAAGCAGTGGTACATCCATTAGCTCACATGTTCCTTCCCCAAAGACGGGGCAGAGCAGGAAGAGACCCAGGACGACCACTTTATAATAACGAAACCTAGAGCCAGGCAGGAAATAGGACCTAACCAAAGCCAAGGTGTTAGTTAGAGCCAGGGTTGGGAGCAACAAGCCAGCCAGTGCCCAGTCTGGACCCTGTGCACCCACAGAACAACAGACCACCCCGCCAGCCTGGGAGCCCCAAATTCACCCTTGAACTCCCTCCCACCTCAGAGGCAACTGAGTCCCATGGGGTTGTCAGTGAGGTTGGACCACCCTGGCATGCACCTGACTTACTTCTTCTTCATTCTCTGCCTCCAGAATTACAAGAGTCATTGACATTACCATCATCACCATATTAATAATGGCTTGTGTCTGCTCAGCTCTCAGACTTAGTGAGCACTAATCCATCAACTCATCTGAGCCCTTGGAAGGCCCTGGAAAGGTAGTTCACAGACAAGGGCACCGAGAATCAGAGATGGCAAGAGACCAACCTCAGATCACCCAGCTAGGTCTTTGGAGAGTTCACAGTCTCCTGGGAGAGCTGCGCATATAGAGTTGAAGACAGTGAGATGGTTGGGTTTAGTCAGCCCTGCTGGGAGGTTTCTCATCATCTCTACAGATGAGGAAACAGCCTCAGAGATCTTACTGGGTCAGGACAAAACCATCTGTTGCCACACTCATGCTCTGTCTGGTCACAGTGCATGCAGAGTTTCTAGCAGAGTACATATTCTCTCCAGGCTGGAGGGAGAGGCTGGTGAGAGGTAGCAGCATTTGGCCACAGGAGAAGGCTGCTGTTAGGGCAAGTGGGCTTCTCCAGGAAGAAACTCCAGGCCAGGTTTAAGCTGCAGAAAGCACAGTCAGGGCTGGGTGGGCTGGAGGAGCCAGTAGCTGTGCCGAGCCAAGGTAGGTAGGGCTAAGTGGCCAGGCTGGACGCTTACCTGCCTGCAGACCTGCCTTCTCACCAGCTGTGTTCTGATCCAGGAGCCATGCCAACAAAGGTGAGAAAGTCCTGAACCCTTGGCAGGAGGGGTTTCTGTTTCTCTTCCACCAGAGGGAGATATCAAAGCCCAGGGAGAGACTGTGACTTCCCTGTGGTCACAACGCAGCAAAACCTGCTGGTCTCCTGGCCTTAGTCTCCCAATCTGAAAAAGTGAGGGATTGAATTAAATGAGCTTCAAGTTCCTGGTGGGCTCTGACCTTCTGAGTACCATCCTTGCTGTCCTTGGCTCAGACCCTAGCCTGAAAGCATCCTCGACATGTAGCCCTGGGCAAGCCACATGGCCTCTCTGAGTGTCAGAGTCCTCGTGGCTGAAGTCAGTATGATACTGCCTCCCTTGGGCAGATCTAATGAGCTATGCATGGTATCATGTGGACACAGCTTGGGCTCTGACTCCTGCACAGCATCTGGGGGTAAGGATGACTGAGGCTCTGACAGAGGCCATTGCTCGTCTGCCTGGCCAAGGGCTCATTTATAGATATCCGCTCCCTGGCTGCCAGGCCAGAGGGAAGTGGGAACAGCAGTGCTGATGTGGCAGTTTAGGGCCTTTTTTAGGAAGGAGCCTCTGCCACCCTTCCCCTTCCCCCAGTGCCCTGCCCTGACCTCCATCTTCTGGACACTTTTCACAGTGATCCCCAGAACAGTCCTGAGGTTGGGCCATTTGATATCAGCATCTCCATTTAACAGATGAGAAGACTGAGGCTCAGGGAAGAGAAAGGGCTTGCTCCAAGTCCCACAGCAATGTTGTTACAGAGCTGGGACCAGAACTGAGATCTTAAGGCTGAAGCCTGGGGCTCTCCCTTTGTCTCTAAATTCAGATAGTTCTACAAAATGAAGGGTCCTCTATCTTGCCTGGTTTGCAAAAGAGCTTGGGTTCTGCAAATGGCTTGGAGTTTCATAAGCAGCATCAGACTCAACACAAGATGCAGGACTGTGCAAACATCATGGGGCCCTGGAAGCTGCAGAGTTCTGTAAACTGTGCCAGTCTTGCCACCAACATGGGACTCTAAAAAAGCATCAAGCTTTGCAAACTGTGTGTATCCACAGATGGTGTTGCAATCCACACACATCTTAGAGCCCTGTGAAATGTACAGGGCTTAGCAAACACCGCGATGGTAAGTGGCAATGGTGAGGTGCAAACCAGATTGGTTGAACCTTAAGCCTGGGCCACCCAAAATGGAAACCTCACTGCTGGATTAGTCCAAGAGTTATCTGAAGGCCTGTTAGCCTAACTCCCAGAAGGTCCTGGAGATTGGACTCATGCTCTAATTCCACAGCTGAATTCAGGAATATTCTTGGACCTGGGTCAGCCTGGGGAGGCTGAAGTAATGAATGAAGGCTGCTCATGCCTGAGGTTACTGTATGTTCTGTGCCCTGTGGGGTACTATGCATGCTTAGACTCAGAGATTGGTGAAATGAACTTAGTCAGCCAAGCAGGTCCCAACATCATTCCATGTGCAGAGCTTCCGCAGCCTCTGGAGCCACATTGGGGGTAGTGAGCTTCCAGAAAGTTAAAAGAGACCTTTGCTTTCTCAACCATGTGCCTGCAATTTGGAGTCTGGGAGGCTGCACCTCTGCCAATCTCTGTGAGGACTCACAGTGCCTGTCTGAAGGATTTAGAGAGGGAAAGCCAGTTTGGCTTTCTCAAACAGAATTGGGGTCTGGTTTCAAGAACTGATGCTTCTGAACTGTGGTGTTGGAGAAGACTCTTGAGAGTCCCTTGGGCTGCAAGGAGATCCAACCAGTCCATTCTAAATGAGATCAGCCCTGGGTGTTCTTTGGAAGGAATGATGCTAAAGCTGAAACTCCAGTACTTTGACCACCTCATGTGAAGAGTTGACTCATTGGAAAAGACTCTGATGCTGGGAGGGATTAGGGGCAGGAGGAGAAGGGGATGAGAGAGGATGAGATGGCTGGATGGCATCGCCAACTTGATGGACATCAGTTTCAGTTTGAGTAAACTCTGGGAGTTGGTGATGGACAGGAAGGCCTGGCATGCTGCGATTCATGGGTCGCAAAGAGTTGGACTCAACTGAGCGACTGAACTGAACTTCCTGTCAACTGAAGCCAATTGTTGACCTCTCCCTGGGTGGTGGTCCTGCATTCCCATTTCTGATCTCTCAGAGACTCACTCACACTATGAGTATCTGTCAAGGGCCTCCTATGTGCCAGGCTGCTGTGATTGTTTCAATACTCCCCACTTCCTTCTAGCATCCCTTATGCCACTAGCAACCAAGTAGGGCTCATGTGCCTCTCTCTATTGTTGCACTCCAAAAGCTGGACTCCAATCCACATCCTTGTAACATGCAAAGACTCTGTTCTTGGAACTGGGTTGGGTTCCCTTCTGTATCTTGGATTTGGGGATCGCACAGAGTCAGACACGACTGAAGCAGCTTAACAGCAGCAACAGCAGCAGCAGCAGTAGAGGTCTTTCTCAGAAAATGCAGCCTGGGTGGAGGAAAAAGCCTGATTCCTAGCATCAGAGGTTCAAGGCAAGACCCCACCACCTCCTAGCCAGGTGACCTCTGGGTGGTTACTGAGACTCAATGCCTCATCTGTAAAATGGGGGAATATGTTCCTGGCCCGAAAGGTCATTAGGAGGGGCCGGTGGGGCCTCACATGTGAAAGTGCTGAGCAAGGCAGAAGAGGCAAACCAGGTTCACTTTCCCTTTCCCTGCCCTGTTCTGAGTCCCGCCTCTGCCACTCCCTTCTCTGAGCTCCGGGCCTCAGGCTTCGGTTCTTTTCTGCACTGAATTTGCACAGCAGCCCTGTGAGTGAGGACTATCAGTCCTTCTTTATAGAGGAGGCAGCTGACGCTCAGAGAGGTGCAGGGACTTGCCTAAAGTCATTTGACCATGGAATGACAAAGCTGAGATAGGACTCAGGTCTGTCTGGCTCCAAGGCCTCCATCTTCAGTCTTCAATCCAAAAAACTCTGGGGGTCTCTTATGTACTTTTCTGCTCTCCAGCCCCACCCTCCACTGAGATGGCCATACTTTACAGAGCTGCTGCCATGATTCCCCATCTCCCCAGGCTGGCCACTGTGATTCCCAGTGGATGAGGTCCCTCCTTGCTCTGGATCTGTGGAGCTCAGAGAAGAGATAGGGGTTCAGTGAGAGGGGACGAGAGCTTGAGGGAGACAGAGGTTCAGTGAAGGAGGACGGTGGGAGAAATGGCCTTATATGGGGCTCGTGAACGGTGAAAAATGTACTGTAACTGAGACAAGAGTTTGATGAGGGAGGAGGCTCAGAGTGAGTGCTGAAACTGGAAAATCAGGACTGAATGACCCCAGGCTGGGAGGGGCCATCCACATTCCCTCCACCCTCCGTCTCTCCACCACTAGTAGGAGAAAATATCCTAAGGAAATGCCACACCAAGAAGCTGGGAAGGAACAGGCTGAGGGAAAGCTCCTCCCACCAGTGGGGCTGTATCTAAACAAACCCAGCCTCCTCCACAACTCTGGTCCTGGGCTGCCCCAGCCAGAAATCACAGAGATTCAGAGAAAGAGACAGAGAGTAGAACAAGTGACTAAAGGAGATAGGCCCTTGGGGGGCAAGGCCAAGTCTGAGCAGGACTTCCTGACCCGCCTGCAAGACGGGGCTGCTGTCCAGTGCGGCCCAAGAAGCATCTGTTGACCCAGGGGCTGGAATCTGCACCCCAGCGCATCCCCACTGCGGCTCCCCAGCTGCTGTCTCCGGGAGCTCCCGTAAGCTCTCACTGCCTCTCTCCTGCTAAAATCCAGTCCTGTGATTGGAATAGGGGCTGAAACTCACCGCCCCACTCCAGAAGTCATGGCACCCAGGATAGGTAAGTCTGGACAAAGTAAGAAAAGGGCACTGGTAGGGAGTCTGGGGGCCAGGTTCCCAGGGTGAAGGGGGAGGCTGTAGAGCTAACATATATGCGCTGGGGTCAGGGGAGTAGGGGCTCCCACTTCCCTACATAGAGCCAGGCATATGGCCAGATCTAGTGAGGGTGTGTTGAATGAATGAATGCAGGACCAGAGAGGTAAGAAGGGTTGCTGTTTACTCAGCTGGAGACAGGGCAGCCAGCTTAACTCCCTGCTGAGACAGACTGAAAGAGCAAAGGAAAGGCAGGCCTCCTGTTACTCCCCATGTTCTGTTCCCTCTCTGAAGCAGGCAAAGATAGAGACAGACAAAGCAGACAAAAATAGAGACAGAAGTATATAGTCAGAGATCCAGCAAGTCCAGACACTCAGAGTTGGACAAAGGCAGAGACAGAGGCCAGAGATGGCAGAAGACAAAGATCAACAGGTGTCAGCTGCAGCGTGCGGAAGATAGGGGCTCTGGAAGAGACCGGAGAAGTAAAGAGAGGCAGAGACAGAGAGAGGGAAAACTGACAACAGAGATCAGGAGAGAGCAGACTGCGTCGGAAAGCTGAGAAGTGGAATCAGAGAGAGACCTGCAGAGACCTTGGGCTTTGGGGTGTGGAGGAGGCAGGTGGGAAGGTGTCTTGAAACCTTGAGAAGAGAAGCTGAGACCAGAGGGTGACGGAAGCACTGTTTGGAGAGGGCAGTTGTTCTGGGAACAGGAGTGGCCAGTTTCTGGGGCAGGAAGAGGGAGGGGGAAGAAACAAAGGATCTTCAGACAGGGTTGCTCTTGGGCTGGACACCCTGTGGTGATCACCTCTGGCCTCCCTGCAGCTGTCTGTGTGCCTCTCACCCACTCAAACAAGGCCTGACTTGCGTCCAGAGGGAGGAAACGTGCAGGCTTCCTGGGTCAAGTGGGCAGATGCGGCTGTGTTGCAGCCCTGACTTGGGGACTGTGGTGTAGAAGGAAGGGTGGGGATGGATGCTTCCTCTGAGGGCCTCACAGGAGAAGTGACAACAAGGTCAGATTCAGGTGAGTTGGTTTGGAGATGGGCCACCAACAAACCAAATTCTCAGTCAGCCTTGGCAAGCTGTGGGATCCTGGTGATCCTATGGGAATGGGAAGAAACTAGAGACTTTGGTTGTCCTGCACTTGTCCCTCAATTGTTATTCTGATGCCAGCAGAGCTTGGTTCTGGAATGTTCTCTAGCTGGTCCTCCACTTCCCACACATACAGCGGGAGGGAGGCTGCCCCAGCATCTGTCCACTGAGCCACCAGAAGCCACCTCTGGCCTCCCTTCCTGAGCCCTAATCTGAGCTGAGGCCAGGCTTCCCCCATGCCCTCTTTCTGGTCTGAGGGTTGCGGGCAGGACAAAGAGCCTGGGAAAAGACCCACACCCAGCTTGCCCGAGGGAGAGGGGCCAGCAGTCCCAGCAAGGGGCAGACAGCAGAGAGAGGAACCGGGGTCAGAACTGGGCCTCAGTGAAGCCTCACCACCAACTCACCATGTGCTTTTAGATAACAGGCAGAGCGTCCCAGTCTGTGGGAGAGGTGCTTGAGAAAAATGATCTCCCCAGGCCATTCCTATTTTTGTGATTCAGAGAAGCCACTTTCCCTTCTCTGCACCTTTGCTCAGCTTTCCCTCTACCCAAAGGAAGGCATGTGCCTACATCCCATCCTGGTGAAATCTGCCTTGTTTTCTAACTCTTCCAAATGCCACCTCTTCCAGGAAGCCTCCCTGACTGGTCCTCCCAGTTGAAAGTAACCTCTCTCCCATATGCTGTTTGACCTTCCCTTTGCAGGGAGATTCCTGGTGATGTTTCTGTTGTTCTCTTCAGTCCTAGGTTCAAATGTGGGCCAACCCCGGGTAGGAGGCAGGGCAAGGGAAAGAACCAGGTTCACACTGCAGCTTTGCATCACCTACCTGATGAGAATGCACATTCTCACCCTTTTTTTAATATGTGAGGAAACACACGTTCACAGAGGGTAAGTGACACATCCAAGGTCACCCAGCAAGCAAGCAGCAGAGTCGGGGGCCAGAACCAGATCAGCCGGATGCCAAAGCCCTTTCCCTTCTGCCCCCTTGCCTTTGGGGTTTCCTCTTCCCTCCACCTACCCCACGCTGGCGAGTCTCCGCCCACCTTGGGCACTTCTCCACTGGCTCCAGACAAAGCAAGCTGTTGTCTGGGAGCTAGTGACTGCAGAGGGGGCAGGAGAGTTATTCCTCCCAGGCTGGGCTGTATCCTCTGGGCCAGATCTCAGGCAGCTGGGAACACATGGCGAGCTTGCTTAGACCCCACAATTGGGTGCCAGGTATCCACTCCCTAGTCTGCATCTGTCTTTCTCTGGGATTCACTTTCTCCATCTGTGCAGTCGATGGTAGGGGTTGGCTGAGGTGGTCACTTGGTCCCTTCCACTGCTGAGACACTCAGCTTTCTGTCTCTGGAGGGAAGAGGCCTCTTGTATGGGGCAGGGTCTTGGCTATCTCCAGGGTGCAAGTCTGGGCCCATCCACACCCTGGGGGGTAGAGAGGAGATAAACTTGGCTCCTGCTACCCCTTCTGGGCTACAGTCCAGAGCCCTAAGTGCTAATGTTTGGAGTGATGGAGAACAAGGCCCACCTCCCCAGCCTGGGAGCTCCCTGGGAATGGGGTCTGACTTGATCCATTCCTGAGGCCCCAGAACTCTGCACAGGCTGGGCAGAGGTCAGGTATTGGCGAAGGTGCAGCCTGGAAGCTGTTCTTTTCTTCCGCATGCTTCCACTCCCACCCCCATGACATTCCTTCCCTCCTCCAACCTGCTTTGAAAGCCTACTCTTGTTGAGGACTGGAGATTCATGGTAAGGAGTGAGATGGGCTACAGTGAGGTGCTCGGGAGTAAAAGTAAGCACAGAGAGAGATGAGCCAGGTCTTGGATTGGTGGACAGGGTGTGGCCTGGGCCAAGGCCCATGTGTCTCTGAGCCTCAGGCTCTGTATTTTAGGTCTAAGGAGGCCAGCCTGGATTCCCTGCAGGCTCAGGGCTCACTCTCCCTTCTCTGTGCCTTCATCTCTATTTTTTAGGGTCATCTTGGGTCTAGATGGGGTAGTTGGAGTCAGAATTGGGAATAGAAAGTCCCAGAGCAGGGTCTGTGACCCAGCTTGGAAACCACCAGAAAAAAGCAACAGCTGGAGGCCTGCAGCATGTTATTGTCTTCCCAACAGACCACCCAAGGGTCTTGCTGGGAGGAAATTCCCAAAGAGGAAAGCCAAGGCCACAGCCTGAGACCTGACCCTGCGTCCTGTCTTTGATTCCAGCCCCCCTTGCCTCCACTGTGCAGAAGCCCCGTGGAGTCACACGGGGCACTGAAGCCCCGTGGAGCCCTAAGCTCCCCGACCCTACTCCCGGCCTGCTGCAGCCCCTGCTTCCCCAGACCCCCCACACTCCAGTTTTCTCTTCTCCCTCCTTCAGTTTAGCTCCATTCAAAAATCATGTTTTTAAATTGAGCCCTTGCAAGATGGGAAGTGGTTTTCTGAGAAGGTAGGACACCTTGGGAAGCCAGGCTGAGGGTATAACATGTGCGAAGGCAGAGCGGTGGAAAAGAACAGGATGAATTTGGGGACTGGCAGGCATCTACTGGAGTTACAGAAGAATGTTCACTAGGGTGGCCTTAATCTCCTGGATGCTGAGGCATCTGGCCTCACGTGCTGCCGATGGGGTGGAAGGGTGGTTGACCGTTGTTGAGGACCACAGTGTACTAGGCAGGATGGTCTTTAATCCTACCAAAAATGCTGTGTGCCCAGAGAGGGTAGCTGAGGCTTAGAGAGGCTAAATAAACTGCCCAAGGTCATACAATGTAGCAAACAAATATTTGAACTCAAAGGTTCTGACCCAGAGGGTTTCAACACGGACCTGCTATACACAGGAAAGGAGAGCCTCTGCCTGGGGGTAGTCCACTGGCTTATCAGGCAGATAGGAGGGAGATGTAAAAATGCAGGTGGGTGACCAGCCTGGCATCCCAGAGAAAGGGCTGAGGGAACTGAACCAGGACAGGGAGGGGAGGTAGAGGGAGAGGGAGCTGGCGTGGGCTGCAGGAGCTAGGCGGGGGAGCCAGCAGGCTGAGGGAGCCCAGGGAAATCTAGGAGGTAGGAAGGGCTGGAGGTGGGGTTGACCATGAGGCTGGCCTCCTCCTATCCCAACACTTCTGGAGGGAAGTGCCTGCCATCACTGTCACAGATGCATTGCCCAGTGCCTGCTGCTGTGAATATTTGCCTCCCCAGGCTCAGGCTGTGGGTGTGTGAGTGCTGGAGGTGGGTAGGTTTTCCATAAGCATCCAGACTTTTTGTGACACTGCTCTATCACCTTAACCTTGGCATCTGAACATGGTTCCAGGATGGGTTCCTCCTTTCGCTCTGTAGGGCATACATGCGATGGATCGTCTCACTTTCCAAGCCAAGTTTGCCCATGTGTGGCTTTTCTTTCCTTCTCTCCACACGTGCCTTCCAGACGGAGAGCCAGAGGACTGGCTTTGGCCCGTGTCCTCTCATGGGCTCTCCTGGAGCCCATGGCCCCTAGGCCTTTTCCTCTGGGAGCTCCCCTACCAGCCCAGACTCACACATGGCTGAGCTTACCATTACCCTACAATCCCACCTTCCATGGCAGTGTACCCAGACCAAAAGCTGTACCTCTCCCCACTCCCCACTCCCATGCCCCCAGGGCTCCTTGGCTTCCTGCACCCCCCACCCACCTGCTTTTCCCGCAAATCCTGTCCATTCCACCTCCCGGCTGTGGTTCTTCAGCTCATTACTCTGCATCCCTACAGCCCCTACCTGCCCGGGCCCCACGACCATCTGCTCCACTTCTCCTTACTCCTGCCTTCTCCCTGGTCCCAGCCCACAGTCTGACCTCTCCACTCTCCCCCAAACGGCACAGAGGTCTTCATAGGAAGTCAAATTAGACCTCATTCCTGAGCCCAGGATGAAGCCCAGCCCTCCAGCCTGGCATTCAAGGGCAGTCATAGACTAGCCATTCCAGCCTCACCTCCCCACCTTGACCCCAGAGCTCCTGTCTTCCTGGACCATTTGTTTCCTGAGAAGTCTTTGCACTTTCATACTTCTGCCCTTTACTCTGATGTTTCTTCCCTGAGGAAGCCTTCCAGAACCTTCAAATGTAGGTTAGAGCCTCTTCACTATGTTTCTGAAGTCTTGGAACTCTTTATGTCACATAGTGAGCACGTGCTGTGGTTCTGTGTTAGATGTTTGCCCTGTCACCACACACACACACACACACACACACCCTCATAGCTCCCTGAGAGCAGGAATCTAGGTTGCTTGCTTCCAAAACCCCGGCCACCTGTCTTGTAGACTGTTAGCATGTGTGGAACCTTCATTCTTACTCCTAGAAGCAGCAGAGACCAGCTGTGTCGCCCACCATGGTGACCCTGGGCAAGTCATGGCCTTTTCTGGTCTTGTTGCCTCACCCTTCAAAGGGCTCACCCAGCCCTGGCTTCCTGACCCGCAGCACCCCGCTGTTCCCAGGGGTGCTGTGGGTCACAGACAGGGAAGCTGTAGACAAGTGTAAAGGGTCCTGGAGCAAGCCAGATGAGCTCAAAGAGGCTCTCACAGGGCAAATTGCCACATGAAAGGCCAACATCTTAGACCAGCTGTTTCCATATGGGAAAGTAGGCCCAATGCGGCCAGATCTGCTAATCTTTCAAGAAAAAACAAAAAGTGGAAGTTTTGTGTGAAATTTCCTGACTTTTAAATGCTGGCAACTAGCTTAAAAACACTCAGTGAGCCAGCATTGTTGCATTGTTCAAGCCAAATGAAAACGGCTAGGAGTCAGATGCGCCTCCAGGCAGGACTGTCATCCACCGCACAACTCCAGAGGGCACCCCTCACGGCGCACAGCTCACGCAGCTGCACAGAGGGCCTTTGTCCAGGGCCTCCGTGTTGTAACCATTGTCCTGTATTATCTCTCTGCCAGTTCCTCTGACGGCCCAGGCAAAGTGTGTGTGGTGGCAGGTTTCCGGGAGAGGCCTTACCTTCTCTCTTTTTGGAATTTAAGATATTTATTTTCTTGGCTGTGCTGGATCTTAGTTGCGGCACATGGGAAATCTCTGATCTTCATTGTAGCGTGTGAGATCTTTAGTTGCAGCATACAAACCTTTAGCTGGAGGTGTGCGGGATTTAGCTTCCCTGAGGTCATGGAATGGAACGCAGCAGGTGATTGTGGAGCACAGAGGGAAGACCAGGAGACAGCAGAGGGAGGCTTCCTCAGGGGTCTGTGTCTCTTCAGGGACCAGCGGGAGGTGAGAGGGTAATACCGAGGATGGGAGCCCCCCTGGAGGACAGTAAGTTCTGAGGCCTGGTGACCAGGCCTCAAGTAGCTCCCAGGTGAGTTTGGGGCAAACGCGGACAACACTGACACTGTGTGTCATCCTGGAGTTGACAAAGGATGTTACCTCTGTGACCCTCATACTGGCATTAGAGGCGAGGCTCATTCTTTCTATTTTGCAGAGGCTCAGAGAGCTGCTGACCCAAGGCCACACTGGGTCTGAGTGACCCCAGGTCATGCTCTCTCTGCTGAGGGACAGACTGGAATATTCTGGAGAGAAAGTGCCCTTTTCTTGTCCTTAGTCCAAGCCCTCCTGTGCCATCCTCAGGATGTGAGAACCCTCCCAGGCTCTCTCGGCATTCCTCAGCTCGTCCCTCCTCAAAGTTCAAATCTGGGCCTTTTTACAAGTCCCGAGCTTTCACCACACACAGATCCCTTAGACTAGGGGCCGTGTCCTTCTCACCACATGTCTCTGTCCAGCCTTGAACTGACCAATGAACTGACTAAATGACTGATCAGCTAAAAAATCAGCTGGTAGAACAGTCCCCATTGCAACCACCTTTTGCAATTCACTGGAGGGAAGCCAGGCCAGAATCAGAAATGGCTACAGGGGGAGTATTTTTCATAGGTTCTAAGGCCATCATTGGTAGCCACCATTTCATGGCTGCTGTTAGGGGCCCAAGAATCAAGCAAGTCTGAGCTTCAGGCTAGGCTTTGCTGTTTACCAGGCCCAGGACCTGGACAGGCCCCCTTCCTTCTCTGTGCTTCAGTTTCCTCATTCATGGAGTCACAGCAGCTACCTCAATGGTTTGCTAGGCAGATGGGTGAGTGTGCCCAGCGCAGCACATAGGGTAGCCTCAAGGGGAGACAGTGAGCCTCTCGCATCAGGGGGTAGCGGTGAGCCAGAGAGCTGGGTCTCCAGCTCCTCTCTCCATGGCCCTTCCGGGTAGAAGTTTCTCCTGGTTCCCAGGTTCTAGAGGCAGCAATGCTCTTGCTGTCCCAAAGCAATTATGGAGGCAGGCAGGGTGTTTGTACCTGACAGCGAAGAAAACAATGCTCACTGAGCATCTATATGCGTCGTGTCCGTGCTGGCTCTCGTATGTTAGTGACACATCTGTTGATAAGACAAAGTCTGCTTTTTCCCAAGATAAGGGCCAACACACCTCTTGAAGTTTTGGCAGTGTCTCAGAATGGGGAGGAAAGATCAATAGCATTGAGCAAGAATCATGATACAACAGTCCAGGGTTTGTTGGCAGAAACATCAGGGTGAGGATTTCGTGGGTAGAGATTCACAGAATCAGAGGTGCTGACAGTTTTTCTTGAACAGTTGCTCTGTCTTTCTGGAAGTTTCTGTAATGAAAAATCAAGCAATTTGCTGGGGCTGCTCACTCTAAGAAAAGTAAGAAGAGAATTGCTAATGAAGACAGTAGAGTAGCAAAGTCAAGTTAATGTCATTGGTAAGGTGTGGTCTGGGGCTTTTAGGGTCCTTGCTGAATGTGGAGGGAAGGTTCAGGTTCTCTGTGGGTGCTCTCGGCAGTGGGAAGTAGGGGTTGCCGTCCCTGCGTTGAGGATGAGGATCCCAGCTGGAGGACTGAATCCTGTGCAACCGCCTGCACGGCTGAGTGTGCACAGCGGGAAGGAACCCAGGTCCTTGGGTCTTGTGGTTGACTGGGGCTTGGACGGGAGGGAGAGAGATAATCCGGAGATGGATGATGGCGCTGTCAGAGGAAGAGGTTCACGTGGAAGGGTTCAGTTGGGCCTGTAGCCTCAGAGGTGCTTGAAGATTTCGGGAGAGGGGAAGATTGGCTCTCATGGTGTGCCAGGTCTGAGCCAGGCGCCCGACATGCCTTACCTCCCTGAGTAGAGGCTATATCCTCACGTTACAGAGGAGACAAGCTAATCAAGGGCACCTCCATGCTCCACAGAGGACCGGTGGCTGGGCTGGGGTTCAGACCCAGGTCTGGGGACTTTGCAACCTTTGGGTATGTGTGTGCTAGGTCACTTCATTCGAGTCCAGCGCTTTGTGACCCCCATGGACTGTAGCCCCTCAGGTTCCTCTGTCCATGGGGTTCTCCAGGCAAGAATTCTGGAGGGGGTTGCCATGCCCTTCTCCAGGGGATCTTCCCAACCCGGGGATCAAACGGGCATCTCTTACATCTCCTGCACTGGCAGGCTGGTTCTTTACCACTAGCACCGCTTGGGAAGCCCCTGGAAACATATACTCAGTCCCATATCTGCCTGAGATTTGCTGTTTGTAGCTGGGAGGTGGCTGGAGGAGGCAGATCCCTGAGTCTTTAAAGAAAACAGAACAGGCAGAGAAAAGCGGCCCTTCCTGTCAGGCTGCTCTCTGAATCTCAGCCCTCATCTCCCAGAGTCAAATTCCTGGCCCTGGAGGGGGTTTGGCCGGGGCCAGTACACTCTGCCTTGTAGACATCTGGAGCATCTGAACTGAAGGTCTCTGGTTGACAGAATTTCAGGGCAACTGAAATTGCCCTGAATTTCTGAGGGCAATTTCTGAGTCAATTTCTGAACTGACTGACTTTCTGAGCAATTGCAGAACAGTAGATCACCTGTTCAGACAAACCTGAACAGACAAGTCTCCTAAAGGACAGTGGACTAGAAGACCAACGACTCACCAGCTGACAGACATGAGTGTGCCTGTGCGCATGGCCAGCCATGTGACCACCAACAGGCACCAGACCCCTTGCCTGCCAGCTCTGGGGCTGTAGGAGCTAGGCCTTGGAACCACCTGGCTTACCTGGGGCCCCCAAACCTGGCTGCCCAGCTGGAAGAGGAAGAGGCTCCCTGCCTCTCCCCTCGTTCCTACAGGGCCCCCGGGCTCAGCTCAGGTGCACTCCCTCAGCTGCCCTCTCTCCTGCAGAGCTGGCCCTTGAAAAAGCCTTCACAGGATGGTAAGGACCTCCGAGTCAGCAGGTGAGGTGGACCTACAGCCCTGGACTCAGGGCTTTCCTTCCAGGGGAAGCTCTACCCTTTATCGGGGCGTCGGACTCTCTGCTGCCAGCCCCTCTATAGAGGACTCCAGCCCACAGGAAGGCCTCAAAGGGGACTGACAACCAGTCTGACCAGCCCTGTTCAGGGACCAACTGGCCACTCGCACACTGACTGGCAGCTGCTCTCAGAACCCAGTGGTGTGGGGCCAGGCCTCCCCTGCTCCCCCCAGAGGCTCAGACTATGGGCTGAGTCACAGGAGGGTGGGAAGTTCTGATCTGGTCCGTTGACCTTTTGTCCCCTGTCTCACCCATGCCCTGGGCTTCTTTCAGAACTGGGGATCCACGTTAGTGACTTCTGCCCTCCCAACCTCAGCTCCCACTCCGTCATCTGGTTGGCCTGCCCCTTGGGAGGCAGGCAGTGCTGCCTTTCAGGTGGCCTGGCTAGGACTGGCTCGGCCAAGACAGAGAAGAACGCTGTGCTTCTATCCCTCATTAAATCTGCGCTAGTGCAGAGCAGCATGAGGTTAACGCCTGGGCTTGAGTTCCTGTACTAGTGTGAGCTAGCAGAGCTAGTTACCTGTGAACCTCGGTGGCCCCATCAGAAGCACAGAGCGCATGAATGCACCGAAGGCATGGAGCTGTGGAGAGGCTTCACGAGCACTTACCGTTTGGCCAAAAAGTTTATTTGGATTTGGCCACGACTGGGTGGACCCGAACGAACTTTTGGGCCAATGCACAGATTGTGCACGCACACCTTTACGTACATGGAAAGCATGGAGCACAGTATTTATGTTATTATGGGTGACTGGGCTCTGCTTGTGAGAGGAACTGGAGTTCGGAAATTGTCCTGTCAATCTCCTCTGGTGGAGTTTGCTGGGAACCCCCTTACTTTCTCTTCTTCAAAGTGATGTCCACGGAGCATTACCTCCACTTCCCCCACCTAGGCCAGTCCCTCATCTCCTCCCTGTCAGGTGTCACTTTTACTTCAATATCTCCTTGTTTCCTCTGAGTGTTCATACCCATTAAAGGGACTCCTCCCTAGCCACACATGCTTCCATTTCCTCAGCCAAATTACTCAAGCTATTTGAATAGATACTTTTCCAAAGATATGGCCAATAAGCAATGAAAAGATGCTCAACAGCATTAGTCATTAGGGAAATGCAAATCAAAACCACATGAGATATCATTCACACCCATGAGAATGGTTGTAATCAAAGAGACAGACAATAAATATTAGTGAAAATGTGGAGAAATTGGAACCATGACCCACTGCTAGCAACAGTGGGTGTTAGATGGTGTTAGAAAACAGTTTGACAGTTCCTCCAAAATTGAAACAGAGTTACCCTGTGGATCAGGAATTCAACTCCTGGCTGTATACTCAAGAGAACTGACCATGTGTATCTACATGAAAGTTGGTGTATGAATGTTCACCGGACCTGAAACAACCCAAATGTCCATCAGCAGATAAATGGATAAACTAAATGTAATTGTATGTATGTGTATATATATATATATATATATATATACACACACACACACACACACATATACACTGGAGTATTATTTCAGTCATTAAAAGGAATGGAGCACAGATACAAGCTACAACATGGACAAGCCTTGAAGTATTAGGCAAAGTAAAAGAAGCCATCACAAAATGTCACATGTATGATTTCCTTTATGTGAATGCATTTTAAATATTCACAATAAGCAAACTCAGAGAGCCAGAAAATAGATCATTTGTTGCCAGGAGCTGGAGGGATAGAGGAAAGGGGAATGACTGCTCATGGGTATGGGATTTCTTACTGAGGTGGTGAAAGTATTCTGGAATTAGAGAGTGGTGATACTATATTACTAATTAGATAGTGTGTAACTAATTAGATAGTCGTGACTTTTTGAATATACTAAAACCATTGAATTATATACTCTGAAAAGATAGATTTTATAGTATATGAATTATATCTCAATTTTTAAAGGTTCCTTAGGCTCCCAGGTACCTTGTGTGAGGAGCTGGTGATGCTGCAGGCGTCCTTATCCCTCTGGCTGAGCTGGTCTTCTAGGCCCAGAGATGTCGTGAGAGGGCCCACACCCCTTCCCTCAGTCAGGAGGGTCCTCAGGGCAGCTTTCAGGCTCCATAAGGAGCTTGTTGAATGAGGGGAAATTCCTGTCAGGTTGAGAGACGTTTGAGACAATGGAGAGGCTTCCGCAGGAGCAGGGCCCCAGGAGGGGAGGAAAGTCCTAGAAGCCTGGGCTGCCTGAGGTGCAGGTGGTTTTCCTCTAAATGGAGAGGTAGAGTCTCCCAAGGCTAGGCTTCTGGGCTCCTCACTGAGATTAAACCTCAGGAAACCCTGAAAGATGCCTCTGAAAGGGCTGCAGTGAGTGGGAGACTGGCAAGGTTACCATGGTTACCGTGGGTCACGAGACCATGATTTGGGCATTGGACTGACGAGTTCTGTGATTATATGCTGTGTAGCGCCCTGTGGAAGTATTGCTATCTACTCCAAACTACCCCTAGGAAAACCCTTTATGCCCTGACTTTGGACCAAACCTTGACCATGCATGGGGCCCTAGACCTCTGATCTTAGACTAAGTCAGACAAACCCTGACCCAGAATTAGCCTCCAGGAACACTGGATGTCTCACAGATACAGGCCCCAGGAGGGCAGGGCTATGCATTTCTACACTAGCACCACAGCTCAAAGGATGTGTGAGGGCATCTGCAGCTTCTCACTAGAAGGAGGCTTTATGCTAGGAATGGAATGAAGAGGTGGATAGGTGGTCTCAGTGGGATCTGGCCAGCTTAGGCACGTGGAGCACACACATACCCTCTGAGGAAGGGCTCCTTCAGCTCCTGAGATGCAGGAAAGCTGTCAGTGCTTTGACTCAGATTCTCACCAACCCAAGAAACACCTCGGGTTGCCTGGTCAGGGTCATTCTCTGAGATTCCATCTCCGCTGTCACTCCCTGGCTTTCTGTCCCACAGGGCCGCTGGGTGAGGAGCTCCAGGTGCCAGACAAGGACGCCAAGGCCATGGTGGGCACAGAAGACACACCTGAAGGCAAAGCCAGCCCAAATCCTCAAAATTTGCGGCCAAGTGTGTTCCACAGCATCAAGGTACCTCTCGGGACCTGTCAGGAGAAGGGTCATCTGAGCCTGACAGAGCAGGCTCTGCCACTTACAGGCTGTTAAATGCCAAGCAAGGTGCTGCCTTTCCCTGAGCCTCAGTTTCCTCATTGTAGAATGGGTGATCGTGATCTCTAGAAGCACTTAGCTTGATTTCAGGCACACAATCTCTCCTTTCAGAGAGGCTCTTCTGTGGGCACTGGGGGACCAGTCTTCTTGGCACCAATTTTTCTAGGGGGAAAGAGAAGGATCCTGAACCTGTGTGAATCCTGGGAGCACTGGCTCAACCAAGGGCAGCCCTAAACAACCAAATCTGTACCAGCACCTGCACAGTGCCAGAGGCCACTCCACACAGTCTTATTTAGCTCTCACAGTAACCTGGGGAAGCAGGGGTGTCATCCTTGTTACACAGATGAGGAAACCAAAACTCAGAACAAACATTCTATTTTTTAAGCTCCAGCATAAACACCCTATTTTTAATTCTGTGAGACACGTTTTTCTCTTAGGAATTCGACCAGGTTTTCAGGAGGACTGCAGGCAGGCAGGGTGTTTGCATGGGGCTGAGTGAGGTGAGAGTGTAGCTTGGGGGTTCGCTGTGTGCAGGTGGTCTCCCAGGGAAGTTCAGGCAAGGACTGGGTGGGGTGGGGCGAGGTGAGATCTGGGGAGCTTCCTGGGGACAGGAGGGGGTTCTAGTCCAGCCTGGGAGACCTCTGAGGACAGAGGGGCTCCCACCATCCTTGGCCCCATGAAGACCCTACTCTCAGTCCTGTGGATTTCAAGTCTCCCCCAGACCCCCGGGAGACCCAGGACAGCTTTCCTATTTTTCAGGCCTGTGAGAATCCATGCACTACCCCAATGACACTTTCTCTCCTCTTGCCCTGGACTCCCTCTCCCTTCCTCTCTTTCCTCCTGCTCCTCCTGTATGTCTGTCTCCTCTGACTCTCCTCCTCCCTTTCTCTGTCTCTGTCTCTCTGCATCCTCTCCCACGACTGTCTCCACCTGCGGCCCCTCCACCAGTTCTTCGTCCTGTGCCACAGCCTGCTGCAGCTGGCACAGCTCATGATCTCCGGCTACCTCAAGAGCTCCATCTCCACAGTGGAGAAGCGCTTCGGCCTCTCCAGTCAGACCTCGGGCTGCTGGCCGCCTTCAATGAGGTACTGCGGGGGAGGCGGTGGGGAATTGAGGGAGATTCTCACCTCCACTCCTCCTCCCTCAGGGCCCTAATGTAAACTCTTCCCCCAGTGCCACGTGCAACCCCATCACAGCTCCTTCCGATCGCACCCTTGGGGAGGGCCTTCTGCTGGGGTTTACGGAGGATTTTAGAGCTAGGCAGGGTCCCCATTACCCGCACCTCCCCACCATTCTCCTTTTGGTTCCTTCACCTTTTCAGGCACCCGACAATTGTCTGGCTCAGGAAGGAATCAGAGGAAGCCAATTTAACAGTAAGGAGAGAGGTTTAAATGAGATCAAAGGCAAAACTTTGGGACCTTAGGGTAGAGAAGGGGGCGGATGATACTAGGGCGTGGAGTTGCCGCAGGATCCACAGGCCGCTGCCTCTGGGCTGACAGCCCAGCCACGAGGCCTGGAAAAGCTCCTCTGGGTGGATTTGGAGATCAGAGTCCAGCTGTGCCCAGCCCCTCCCCCACCAGATGTTTTCCGCCTCGGAGAAGGCTGTTGTCCAGAGAACACTCTCTCCCCACCCCTCAAGATTTCTGTGAAATTGTCTCTCCCTTGGGTGATATGTCACGTTCCTCCCAACCCAAGGCCCATGGTCTCCACTGAGTCCCCAGACTCTCCTTATCACCCCACCCCCAGATGTCAGAGATGGGGAGAGAATGTCATTACTGTCACGATGCAGTTGTGGGACCTCGGACAAGTCACTCCCTGACTCTAGGTTTCAGTGTCCCATCTGAAAAATGGAGAGTGGCTGTCCCTCCCAGGATCAGTTTTCCCAAGGCCCCTCTGCTGATACTGCCCCACTCCATCAGCAAAGAACTGGGGTTCACGGGTGAGTACCCAACCCACAGTCACAACCAAGAAGCAGTGGAGTTCACCACACACACCCCAGCTTCTAACAGCAGAGCCTGCCCTGCCCTGACAGCTCTCCAGTCCCCTCCAGCACCCACATCCAAGGATTTTAATTCTAAGGCTTGAATACCAGCCTTAGTCCTGTGGCTTTAGACTTTTTTTGTGCTTAGTCGCTCAGTCGTGTCTGACTCTTTGTGACCACATGGACTATAGTCTGCCAGGCTTCTCTATCCATGGGGATTCTCTGGGCAAGAATACTGGAGTGAGTTGCCATGCCCACCTCCAGGGGATCTTCCCGACCCAGGGATCAAACCCAGGTCTCCCATACCACAGGCGGATTCTTTACCGTCTGAGCCACCAGGGAAGCACTAAACGAGATAAAAGTTCTGATTCTGGGTTTAGACACACGGGCATATCTACTCTGTGCAGTGCTGTGCTCAGTCGTGTCCAACTCTTTGGACTGTAGCCCGCCAGGCAACTCTGTACATGGAACTTTCCAGGCAAGAATACTGGAGTGGGTTGCCATTTTCTATTTTAAGCGATCTTCTTGACCTAGGGAATCGAATCAGGGTCTCCCATGTCTCCTGCATTGGTAGGCAGATTCTTTTCCACAGCGCCACCTGGGAGACCCAGACTTCATTTATTTCCCATTCATGACATCTCAGAAGCTCAAATCCCTGTCCTTGACTGTCCTACTGCCCGAGTTTTAACGGGACCCAACCCACATTCTAGAATGAAACTGAACTTCTGGCCCTGTCCACGCTGCTCTTATTTCTCTCCTCTATTGGAGCAGTAAATAGAACACATCCTAGGAAGACTCAGAATCGGTGTTTTTAATAGGGACCCAAATGATTCTAATTCAACCATTCTGCAGAAGGGAACACTGAGATTGGTGACTGAGACAAGGATGGCCCTCTGCTCTACTTTCATGTGTCCTCTCATCGCTTTGCAGGTGGGGAACACAGCCCTGATCGTGTTTGTGAGCTATTTCGGCAGCCGGGTACATCGGCCCCGCCTGATCGGGTGTGGAGCCATCCTCGTGACCCTGGCGGGCGTACTCATGACTGTCCCGCACTTCATCTCAGAGCCGTACCGCTATGACCACACCAGCCCAAGTAAGAACAGGAGGGGCTGGGCTGAGGGTGGTCAGAGTTGCCACATTACTATACACAGGGTCCACCCCCAGGCTTCCAGCGGTCAAGATGGGCCCAGCTTCCCAGAACACCTACTAGTCCCCCACACCCCACCCCACTGCCTCCTTCAGCTTCAGCCCGGATGAGTCCTTCTGGCAGCCCTGGGCAGTGGTGATGGTGGTGGGGGGAGTGTAGTCCTGGGGCAGAAAGCTGAGGCCCTCTGGGTTTCTCTTGGTGAGGGCCTGCTTGGATGGTGCAGCTTTTTTTTTTTTTTTTTTTTTTTTTGGTGGAGGTGGGTTTAGGCCCTGGTCTGTGTGGTTCCTCAAGAAATATCTGTGGAATAATAACAATAGTATCACACACCACCTACTAGGTACCACTGTTCTAAGCACTTAATGTGTACTGATGCATTTAATTTACACAAGAAGTCAAAGCATTGGTGAAAGAATGAATGAATGAAAGAACAAACAAAAACATGAAAGAATTTTAGACAGGAACAGTGAAGCCCCTATTTAGCCCAGTGGGATTTTGTTGAGAGTCAGCTTGACAGATGGATGCCTGTCCCTTGGAGAAGGACTCAAGCAGCCCTCCCTGTCCCATCCATCTCTCCACCCATTCACTCATCCACCCATCCATCCACATACCCATCCTATCCATCTACCCATCTACACACATACCCATCCACTCATCAATTCATCCATCTACCTACCCACCTACCCGTCCATCCGCCTATCCATCCACCCATCCACCTACATATCTACCCATCTATTCGTCCACCCATCTACCTATCTATCCACTGCTTATCTTCCCCTCCGTTACCCCTTCTACCCTCTCCGCCCATCTGTCCATACGGTGGGCCACCCCAGAAAACATTCATGCTCCCTGCTTTGTGATGGACCCTCTTGAGGGACTCAGTCCTTGCCCTCTGGGAGCTCCCAGTCTGGGAGAGAAAACAGAAACAAACAATACCTCCCCTCCCCCCACCTAGTGTATCAACTGTGTGAGGAAGAACTGGGCAGAAGAAGCCCAGGGAAGGGGCCACAGCCCAGCCGGGCATCACGGAAGGCTTCCCAGGGGAGGAAAGCTGTCAGAAAACATCCTTTCTCCCTTGTCCTCCCATCAGCTCAGACCCCAGAGCTCCTACTCTGTGCCAGGCTGAGCGATGGAAAGATGGAGCAGATACAACCAGCCCTAAGAAGCTCTGAGGGAGCGTGGGTTGGTGTGAGCATGGGCAGCTCTGCTGTAGACCAGAGAGTCCAGCACAGGATAGCCATGGGGAGCAGGTAGAGACCCGAGGAGAGGATGGACCCTGGAGGCTGGAGTGAGCTGGAGGAGGCGGCGTCTGACTGTGATGTAGAAAGAAGGTAGAGGAAGCTGCTCAGGCAATGGCTGGAAAGGGGGGAAGTCCCAGAAAACAGCAGAGTGGTTCTGTAGGCCTGAGTGGAGAACTGTCAAGAGGTCTGACTCAGATGCCAAAAAATTATACTTACTCATATTTCCCCATCCAGAATTTTCACTTTAACAGAGCTTTTTTTTGTGCAAGGTCACACACATTCTCCATCCTCACCACCATACAACACCCTTCTGCTCCTTATGGAACCCCAGGCAAACTTCTTCTCCTGTCTGAGCCTCAGTCTCCACATCTGTCCAATGGGTGAACTGGACTTGGTGACCTCTAAATACTCACCCTGAACTGACATACAAGGCTATTTCATTCACTCATTCCTCATCATTAATTAATTAATTATCATTAAGGTGGCTCAGATGGTAAAGAAACTGCCTGCAATGCAGGAGACCCAGGTTCGATTCCTGGGTTGGGAAGATCCTCTGGAGAAGGAAATGGCAACCCACTCTTGCCTGGAGAATTCCATGGACAGAGGAGCCTGGCAGCCGACAGTCCATGGGGTCACAAAGAGTCGGACACGACTAAGGGACTAACACACACACACAACCTTCAAAAGATATCCTTGGGCTTCCCAGGTGGTGCTAGTTGGTAAGATTCCACCTGCCAATACAGAAGACTTAAGAGACGTGGGTACGATCCCTGGGTCAGGAAGATCCCTGGAGGAGGAAATGGCAACCCACTCCAATATTCTTGCCTGGAGAATCCCCATGGACAGAGGAGCCTGGTGGGCTATAGTCCATGGGGTTGCAAAGAGTCAGACACAACTGAAGCAACTTAGCATCCAGCACATTAATATTTATGTGCCAGACCCTCTGCTGGGGACTCAGGGGTGGAAGAAGACAGATCCCTATAATCACTTTCACATCTAGTAAGCACTGTCACAGGCATCACTCACCACTCCTAACGCTTACAACCCTTAGAGCAGGTGTTATCGTTATCCTATTTTATGAATGAAGAAACTGACTCTCAGAGAGGGAGGTACTTCCTCAAGGCCCACAACCACTAGACATCCCCTGCTAGCCTGGCCCTAGAGCCTCTGCTCTGACCACTGAATTCTTCTGCTTGTAAGTTCCACATTTCTGTAGAACTTCCATTCTACGAGCCTTGTTTGACAGATGAGGAAACTGAGGCCAGAGGGGCTGAGGTCCTCTGCCAAAGTCTCACCGTCTTCAACCCAGGCAATCTGGTTGAGGGTCCAAGTCCTTTAGCTTGGTTCACGTGGCTTTTTCCAGTCCTAGAGAGTGTCTCACTGGGCTGGGTGGACATGGCTCAGAGACCCAGCTCCCAGAAAGGCCTTGGCCAGCCGCAGAGAGGAGGCCACTTCTCTACCCACATTTGGGGTAATAATAGTATGAGGGTCTTCTTAAGTTTGCTCACCAAATATTGGTGAGCTACAAGAAACAAATGTCTGGCACTAAATTAAGAAATTTCCCTTTATTGCACTCTACCTCTGCGTCCTGAGCTGACAGGAGCCCTTCCCAGAATGAAGGCCTAAGAGAAGCATTGCTTCCACAGCCCAGACGCAGCGCCCCTCCCTTGTCGGGCCCTGCCTTCAGCCCTGGCCTTGACCCTTACACTCTGTGAGCCAGCCATGCTGAACTTCTCAAGACCTTGGTTTTACATGTGCTGTGGCTTCTTTCTGGACCCCACCCCTGACCACCACCTTCCCGTTCTGGAAATCCTGTTCGTTCTTTTCTGCCCAGTTCAAACCACCTCTTTCAGCTGTCCTACCCCACCCTCACGCAAGATCCACTGTTGCCATGGCACTTCCACGTACCTCTGCTCAGAGATGTGGCATAGGGCGGGTTAAGAGCTCAGACTTAAAACCGGACTGCCTGGGTTCCAATCCTGGCTCCACCCCTTGTTAGTTGCTACCTGAGCATCAGTTTTCTCATCTGCAAAATAGGAGTAGTGAGAGTATCCATCCCCTGGGTTTGCTGTGGTGTCAGAGGGATTCAGAAGAGTACCTCCCATCACTAAGTGCTATAGGAGTCTTAGCTATTGTCCTAATACTTTTATCATCTCTCAGCAGACATGTCACAAGACTTTGAGGCTTCCCTGTGCTTGCCCAGCACCAGGGCCCTATCTTCAGCCTCATCCAACAGCAGCTGCCCTAGCTACACGGAGGCTCGGCACCTGGCTGCGGTGGGGATCATGTTCACAGCCCAGACCCTGCTCGGCGTGGGCGGGGTGCCCATTCAGCCCTTTGGCATCTCCTACATCGATGACTTTTCCCACAACAGCAATTCGCCCCTCTACCTCGGTGAGGATCTGTTCCACACTTCAGACTCTGAGGGAGGGCCAGGCTCAGGTCGGGCTAAGTACGAATCCCTGCCCTCTGCCCTCTGTGGCCACTGGAGGCCCAGAGGAGCCCTGGAGAGCTTCCCAGGCCTGAGTGGGGGAGATGGGCTGCTCCTGCCCAGTGGAGGCTGAGCAGGCCCTGACCTGTGAAAGGAAGCTTGGCCAGAGGGCACTAACCCAGGCCTCCTGTTGCAGGTATCCTGTTTGCAGTGACCATGATGGGGCCAGGCATGGCCTATGGGCTGGGCAGCCTCATGTTACGCCTTTACGTGGACATTGATCGAATGCCAGAAGGTGAGCTTCAGAGCACACAGTTGTCCCCATGGGCACACAGACAGTTTATCAACTGCTGGTCTCATAGAAGATGCTGAACCAGAAGACCCAGCAACCCCACTGACTGGGACATGCCTCTTAACCTCTCTGAGCCTCAGCTTCCCCATCTTTGAGATACTCTCTGCCCTGTCCACCTCCCAAAGCTGCAATCAGAATGCAGTGAGCATGTGGAGATAAGCCAGAAGTTGCCATCAGATGGAGAGCTGTAATTGTTGCCACTGTTGTTATGAGTCTTCACCTAGTTCCACCCTGACTTCCCCCGACCCCAGGCCCTCAGCCCTCTGCTTAGATACACTACAGGATAGACAGGACCATGTATTCTCTTGGTCTCTGGGGTGCTCCCATCTTTATGGGGGACAGACTTCAGGACCCAGAGAAGACACTGGCATGATGGAGAGAATTTTGGAGCAGGACTCAGTAACTTGGGCCATCTCAGAGGGGAAATTCAGGGTGACCTCTAAGGACCCTTCAGGTTCTGACCACCTCAAAGCCTGGCCACCTATGCTGAGGGCACCATTTGGGGAAAAGCGGTCTCTGGTCCAGGTGGTGGTCAGGGTGGGCCAAGGTGTGGAACTGAAGCTTGGTTTGAAGACAGTCAGGAGTGGGGAGTGTTGGGGGTCTCAGAGCTCTGGCGTTCTGTGGGGAGTGGGAGTGGATTGTTTCTAGAACAGGTCACTGTGGTGTCTCAGCTGCCTGCTGGTCATACCAAGCAGCTCCAAGCCCCCAGCTCTGCCTGCTGCATCCTGCTGCTCAGATGTCCCATCCCTCACTTGGAGATTTTCCAGCAACCCTAGAAGCCTCAGGTGAAACATGCACAAGAATATGGACAGGCAGATTCTGCTGCTTGTTATCCAGCTTTTGCCCAAGAGTGCCTCTAGTCAGGATAGGTCTGGGCAGCTCTGAACAGGAGTCACTAGGGGTGGCCCTACCCCAACCCCCTTCCTTCTAGAAATCTGGGCCCAGGAGCCCAGCATGGTCTCTGGTTGCAATTCCATTCTCCCTTGATGAAACAGTCCTAAAAGTCAGGGCTCAGTTTCCCAGACACATCCCAGTTCAGGAGAAGGGAGTATGTTTCTGGCTCTCTTGAATCATCCTGGTGGTGCTGACACCTTCACAGGCAGACATGGTATTCCTGTGGACTGTGAACCAAGGTGCTGTCTCTCTATTCCTTCTTTCTCTCTGGGGGATTTCACTGGTTGGGTGGGTCACATCCACTGCAAGCCCAGACCAGCATGTGAGAAGCAGAAGATCTGAGATGGGTGTGCACGAATTTCCACCAGCCTGGAACAGAAGATGGGGGAATAATAAGTGGAGGAGGAAATTGCACAAAAGCCAACCCCACCCCCACTTTTACAGATGCTTTTGCTGAGTGCTGACTGCATCCTCTGGGCCCGGTTCCAGAGGCACTCAGGACAAAGCATCTGGGAGCCAGCCCCACTCGTGGGGTTGATGTCATCATGCATCCATACTGTTAGAAAGTGTCTGCAGGTGCTGTGGCAGTGAAGAAGGGAGGTACCTAACTCAGCCTTGGGGTCAAGAGGTCTGATGGTAGAGATGGGCACTCCAGTAGGGAGGCACATCTGGGACTGTTGTTGTTCAGTCGTTAGGTGGTGCCCAATTCTTTTTCAGTCCCATGGGTTGTTGCCCGCCAGGCTCGCCTGTCCATGGGATTTCCCAGGCAAGAATACTGGAGTTGGTTGCCATTTGCTTCTCCAGGGGATCCTCCTGACCCAGGGATCGGGCCTGAATCTCCTGTGCCTCCTGCAGGCAGATTCTTTACCCCTGAGCCACCAGGGAAACCCATATCTGAGTTAATCTTGTCCCGATTATACCTAGATGGGGCTCAAAATCACCTAGGGAACTTGTTAAAGGTACAGATACCTTGGCCCCCTTTCCACCCCATCCGGGGGCAGTTCTAAGTTGATCTTGGAAAAGGCTGAGTAGTTTTGATAAGCACCCCTTGTGATTTTAACCATCACACAGGTCTGAGAACCCCAAGAATCATCCTAAGCCATCAGTTAAATAATAACAATCACAAAAGTAACAGTAAACAAAGAGCAAATACTGTCAACATTCTATGTGCCAACACAATTCTAAGTGCTCTACACAATTAGTTTCTATGATTCTCACATCAGCCCGATGATGTAGGTACTACTAGCATCTATGCTTTCCAGGGGAAGAAACCAAGGCACAAAGAGGTTAAGTAACTTGCCCAAGGTCACGCCATTTCCAAAGTCCATGACCTTGACCATGACACACACTGCCATAAAGTTGAGAACATCAAGGCCCAGGAAGGATCAGGGACATGCCCAAGGTCACACAAGACACAGCTGGCAGAGCCAAAGCTGATACCCAGATCTCCCGACCCTGGCCCAGGGCATGTCCTACCTCAGAGGCTGGTCTGAGAGTGGTGGCCAAGAAGCTACAGCCCATCCCGACCCTAACACCCTCTCTTCCAGGTGGCATCAACCTGACCTCAAAGGACCCCCGATGGGTGGGTGCCTGGTGGCTGGGCTTCCTCATCTCGGCTGGCGCGGTGGCCCTGGCAGCCATCCCCTACTTCTTCTTCCCCAAGGAGATGCCCAAGGAGAAGCAAGAGCTTCGCTTCCGGCGAAAGGGCTTGGAAGTTTCAGACCCACCTGTCAGCAAGGTAAGCCCCTTCCCTGCCTCACCCTAACCCAAGCTCCAACCCCCCTGTGCTTGTCCTCCAGTATAACCTTCAACTCCATTCTCCTGGGCACAGCATGTCACAGCTTCCAAAGCCATCCTACAGAGCTCTGTTGCATTCGCCAGCATTCCTGCATGGTGCGTCTCCCCGGCCCCTTCCGCGGCTGAGGGGATCGAGGGCCAGAGCCGGAAGTGACCCACCCAAGGAGATTGGGGCATCAGCTGTGGCCCTGCCAGTTGTGTCTTGTGTGACCTTGGGCACATCCCTGACCCTTCCTGAGCCTTGACTTTCTCAACTCTATGGCAGTGTGTCATGGTTAAGTACCGCTGGGACCAGAACCCAAATCCTGTCTGAGCCCATGCCCCTTGCTCTAACCACTACCCTACTGCCTCTTCTTGTCGCTGAACATGCTTAGTAGACTGTGAAATGCTACAGCAGTGCTGAGAATTGGAAGGAGGTGGAGGTTACAGGAGGGTCTAGGAAGACTTCTCTGAGGAGAGGGGTATTCCACTGGACTTTGAAGCCTGTGTGGAAGCATGGCAAGGAGCGGGAGGGCCATTCTAGGTGGGAAACAGCCTGGACAAAGGACTTGGCTGTAGAAATGACCATGGCCTTTTCAGGGACAGTGAGGGGACAAACAGGTATTGACTGCCTCGCTGGGGACCAGGCATCAGGCTGCACCCTGGGGCTCAGCATGTGAGCCCCACCCTTAAAACAGGCATAGCCTAGTGAGGACAGAGTCTCTTTGATAAGTAACAACTGGCCGGGTGCTACAAGGGGACTCACTGAACCATTTTGCTCAGCTCATGGGGCAGGTGGTCTCTCCTCAGAAGACCGAACTGAGGCCCAGAAGGTGCAGGGATGTGCTCAAGGTCACATGTGACAGGAGAAGGCCGGACTATGTGAGGCCACTGGACAGGAGAGAGGATTCTGGGTTAGGGTTCTCTACATTTTCCAGGGACCCACAAAAACACGAGGCCCAAGAAATAATACGTTGGCTCTAAAATACAAAAGAAAAATGACAAAATGGAAATGTCTTATAAAAGCTCAGTTATATGTCATTAGAGTCAGCTTCATTCTTCTTTAATACTCATACACATTTCATTATATCCACCACTTATTATATTCTGAAAATTTGTGCGTTAGATTTTCTCTTTTCCCAAGTCTTGGTGTATAAAGACAAATACTCCTATTTCACCTTTACACTTCACCTCCCACGTCCCACATACAAACACATAAACAATACTTCAATGACCAGATGTATGGGGCTGATCCCACACTGATCAATTCTCTGCAACATGCACTGGGTGTCCTACAACCTAACTCTATCCTGACTCTGTCTACCTGGAGACAGTATCAGATGCCACAGGGTAAGGCTCACTTCCACAAGACTGCCCCTGCTCCAGACGCCAATCACAAGTGGGAGGCCCCAAGTCACCTTCAACTTTTGTCTGACTTGGCTACAAGTCAGAGTTTACCACAATGCCTCCTTGGATTTGGTTATTTGCTGGAATGGCTAACAGAGCTCAGAGAAACACTTGTTTGCCAGTTTATTACATAATAAAGTGAAAAAGTGAAGTCCCTCAGTTGTGTCTGACCCTTTGCAACACCATGGACTGTAACCTACAAGGCTCCTCCATCCAAGGGATTTTCCAGGCAAGAGTACTGGAGTAGGTTACCATTTCCTTCTCCAGGGGATCTTCCTGACCCAGGGATTGAACCCAGGTCTCCCGCATTGCAGGCAGACGCTTTACCATCTGAGCCACCAGGGAAGGTCCCCATTACATAATAAAGGATATGATAAATGATACAGATAAACAGCCAGATAAAGAGATGCCTAGGGCGAGGTCTAGGAGGGTGCTGAGCACAGGAGCTCTGTCCCTGTGGAGTCTGGGTGCATCACCTACCTGGCACGTGGCCGTGTTCACCAACCTGGAAACTCCCTGAACCCTATACTATTGGGATTTTTCTAGAGGCTTCATCATGTCGGCGTGATTGATTATTAAGTCTGTTTTTGGCTTCTCTCCCCTCTCTGCAGAATTAGGTTGCAGTGGTGGGCTGAAAGTTCCATGCTTCCAATCATGGCTTGGTCTTTCTGGTGACCAGCCCTAACCTGGAGCCCAGTGGAGTCACCTCATTAAAACAAACGATGTTCTTATCACCAGGAAATGCCAAGGGATTTAGGGGCTCTGTGTCAGATGCTCTTACCGCTCAGGAAATTACAAAGTTCTTAGGAGCTCTGGGTCAGGAACCAGGATCAAAGGCTAAATATTAGAACAAAAGATTTTCTTAGCATTCTTGTTTACAGGAGTTTTAGGATCTCTGTGCCAGGATTTTGAGAAACCACAAACAATCATAAATTAAGGAAGTTAGTTGTTGCTAAGTAATTCTAATTTCAAAGGGACAATTTATAAAAAATCCTGTCAAATATTTTGCAGCAAGAATAATTCAATTTAATGTTGCAGGTTGGTGCATTTGAATACATTTGCCATAATGTGAGACAGTATTCCTTCTTAGAACAAGAAAGTCTGGGCTTAAGACAAAGGGCTGAAAATGCCTCTGCTGGAAAAGCTGAGATTCAACCTCCAAATCAGTCTGATATGGCACCCACACCACTCTGTTGCCCACCCCCTGCTGCAGCAAAGGGTGTATACATGGGGCTGGGGGACTAAAGAAAATTGATGTCAGGACAGCCAGCAGGGGCCAGAACAATTAAAGCCTTGCCTGCCAGCTTCAAGAACAGCGGGTAGCCCTGGAGGGAGTCCTGTGGCTTTATCACCAGGTGCTAGCACATAAAGGATTGGAAGGCAAGGGAAGATGTGCAGAGAGCAGCTGGGGACAGGAAGATTGATGTGACAGCTATGGCGTTGGTCCAGGCAGGAACTGGTGCATTTGCAGTACGGCAGGGTGTGGGGATGAGTCCAAAGAACCACGCAGGAGGGGAAACACACAGACCTGTATCCTGCTCTGCTATGGGTCAATCATCCCAGAGACAGGGAAGGGCTGATGCTGGCTCAGAGGCAGGGGGAGGCAGGCGTAGGAGAGAGATCAGTTTCAGGGAAAGGAAGAAGACAGCTTGGAACCACAGATGGTCCTTCCCGCTTCTGCCTAGCTTGGGCCAAAATATGAATGAGATGGAATTCCTGGAACTTGCAGAAGAGTTCTTAGAAACAGGGATGATCACAGAAGAAGGGAAGAGACTGGTTACCAGTTATGGGTAATCTCCAAGTTGGGTACTAAAGCTGAATAGAGAAGTGCTACATGGGTCATGGAGTGGAATAGGTGGAAGAAGCAAGGGTGAGACTAGGCTAGGCTGGGCTCAGTCATATGTCCTTGCTTAGTCATGTGACCTTGAGCAAGTCACTTCCCCATTCTGTTCTATTGTGTAAGACACTAGGTTTAGATTCCCGAAGCAATGTCTTGTGTGCCTTGGATTCTGAGAACACACAATTTCTTGAGTCAAAGCTGCTGTGATGCAGAGATTCTCATTTTAAGAGCTGTGTCTCTGTGATGCCTTGAAACCCTGGCTCTAGGCTGTGAACCTGTCTGACTGTCTGGATTCATTCGTCAGCACACGGGGGATGGGGAGTGGGGAGAGAAGGGGGTGAGAGGTTCTGAAAAAAGAACTGAAGGCCGAGAACATGATGATCTGCTTCCAGCAGCTCTCAGGTAATAAATATTGAAGTGGGAGGAACTGTTCCCCCGCCTGCAGAGGCTGCCTCGGCTTGCAGTTGCTTGGGCTGGCCCAGTGCGCTCAGGCCACTGATGAGGTGGATGGACCAGGAGGAAGGGCCCAATTAGGTGAAAGTCCAAGCATTTTGACATGGTTGCGTAACTTTCGCAGAGAGGAGAAACAGGCACGAGAAAATGAAGAGTCAAGGGGGAGGCTATTTCTGAAGTCCCTTCAAGCACCCTCTCACAGGGGTTCTCTAAATACCTTCCTAGAAGTAAGTGCAGCTTTTACTGGTGTCCAGGAGATGGTGGTATGTAATAGAAAGGATTGTATGACCCAGAGAAGGTCTCTGGCCTCAGTCTCTCTGTCCATGCAATAGGCAGAAGACTGAACAAAGTTTGCTAGCTCTGGGAGGTTTGATAGTAACAGGACCACTTTCACAGGGGGACAGTGGGGTGCGTCCCACAGCCCCTGCCCCAGGGAGCTCTCAGGTCGTGAAAGAAGGCCAGGTGCAGAGAGATGGAAGATGACTGAAACACAGCTGAGGTTTGAATGACAAAGTTCTCTGCCAGGGGCCAGGAGATTAACAGTCTCCACAGAGAAGACTGTGAGGTGGCGGGTGGGGGAGGCCATACCCGTGCAGGAACGTCAGGAGCTAAGCTTCCCTCCCTTTGGCTCTGTCCATGTGACTGTGACCTCAGAGCTCGGGTGGCTACGCAGACATCTTTCTAGAAGGGAACCAGGGTAGGGCTCACCTCTCTAAGGCCTCTGTTTCCCTGTCTGCAATTAGCCAGTTTCTAAGGTCCTGTCAAAGGCTCAGGGTTCCTGGAAGATGGCTCTGCAGGGACCATGTAGGGAAGAGGTCTCCTAAGTGCCCCTAGCAGGTCATCTGGCCCCATAGGGCAGTGGCTACAGGGTCCCGTTCAGCCAGCAGCCCTCTTTGCTCTCCAGGCCCTTTGGCCCTTCTGAGCTGCCCTTAGACCTGGGCCCAGGACTGAAATCAGATCCCCTGGAGACCGCAGGTCCGCACCCACCCTCTGAGCACCACTGGCCTCTGTTATATTTCCCAGGAGCCTCCATGTCTATTATTTTAGGGTATCTCCCAGAGTCTGGGATTCTAATATTGTCTGGTTTTAAAGGTCTAAGTTTATACTAGTTGTAGGTTCTCAAGTATTTGTGTTCCATTACTTTAAGATTCTGTGCCTCAAATGCTGTGTGACTCCCAAAATTCACTTTTCTAAGTAGCTATAGTTTTGGCCTAAGACTCTGTGCTCCGTTTGGCAGCACCTGCTAGGTGCCGGGTGACATGGTCTTCCCTGTGCCCAATGTCTCTCCTTAGCTGGCACTGCCTCCAGATTCCTCCCAGTTGGTTTAGGAGTCCTTCCCCTTCCCAAGCGACCCTGCTCTTGTGACTTGATCCTCACTCCACCTCATCCAGCTCAACCATCACTGCATATTACAGACAGAGGGATTGTGTCAAGATTGTGTCCAGAGCTTGGCCAGCGGCGCTTTCCGCTGCACCAGTCTGTAAAAGGGCAGGGCTTGGCCCCAAAGGGCTGAAGAGAGGCTTCTTCTGCCTGGCCTGATACAGATCCAAGCTTCCTCAGTCATTGGGTATGGAAAGTCCCTTGGGGCGATCTGCTCAGTGGCTTTTCAACTGCGCCCCATAGGACCCCAAGGCTGCCACCACAGGGAGACTGAGAGAGGGGTTCCCCAGCAGGGCCAAGGACCTTCCCCCCTTATACCCACACATACACACACACTTTAATCAGACAAGGTCTACTTTTTGATGTTTTTATACCAGTCTTTTGGGTGAGATATAAATTAAGAAGGGGGTTCTATTGCAAAAACCAGTTTTAAAAACAATGGTATAGGCCAACACCTCCAAATGATAGAGGAGTGACTGAGACTAAAGAAGAGAGCTGACTCTAGCTGAGCTGGCCCAGGATGTACCATATAAGCATTTCCTTGGTGTCTGAGTCTAAGACCTCCCTCTGTGGCAGGGAGGAAGGCCAGCAGCAGCTTTGTCTGCACCATCCCAGCCTGCATGTGAATTCTAACTTTGTCACTTACTAATCTGAAATCTGTAAAATGGGAATAACCAGACCATCTACATCCATGTGGCAGGGGCTGTAAAAGGAAATGAGACGAGGTTGTGAGGTGGGTGGTTCAATACCTAGCCTGTAGTCTCAGTAACCAGGAGTGCTTGTTCTTAGCATGGATCAGGCCAGCTCTTAAAAGGAAAAATAACTTGTTTTCTGATATTCTTCTTAGATTCTTTTCTATATCCTACTTCCACTATATTCCACAAAAGGTTTAAAGGCTACTCATACCAAATACATGTACAGTACTAGTAACAGAGTGGGAAATAGGCCAACTTGTATTGCCTACTCTGTTCTACAATCTTTGTATTAATTAGCCCATTTAATCCCTGTAACTTACCTATGAAATAGGTTCAGTTTTTACCCCTGTTTTGCACCCGAGGGTCTGAGTTACAGAGAGATAAAATAACCTAGTAGAATTGCTAGTAAAAGGTGGAGCTGGGATTCAGGCTCAGAAAAGTTGTCACAGGGCCTGTGCTGAGTCACTCAGTCAAGACCAAGACACAGAAAGATAGAAATAACAGCAAAAGGTTATCAGAATGAGAGAGAAACAGAGATGAATTTAGATGCTATTATTGAAACACTCACTTGGTCCTGAGCTTTCTGGTAGCCACAAGGAAAAGAGACACGGTCAGCTGC
>SJXQ01008265.1:108780-166494 GCA_006408695.1 Aepyceros melampus | reverse complement strand
CCAGGAACTCTGCTAGAAAACACCATCTCCCTCTGTGGGAGATAAGAAGTTGAATAGAAAACCCTGGAGAAGCCTCAGTCTCCCCCTCTAAAACTTGGTGGTATTGGACTGTACCAGTGTTTTTAAAAACTGTTTTTTGCAGTAGAACCCCTTTCTCAATTTATATCTCACTCAAAAGACTGGTATAAAAACAAGGAAAAGTAGAACTTGTCTGATTAAAGCATGTGTGTACGTGCGTGTATGTGTGCGCGCACATGTGTGTGCATGTGTGTGCTTTTTGTGTGTGTGTACAAGTTGAGCAGCCACCCTGTGGCTGCTTTCCATGACCACGTGTGTTGGAAGCTGAGGGCTGGCAGAGAGTTCCACATCACCCACTAGGGTCAGCACTGGCTCCATGGGGCTGGGGTCCCAGTCCTGGCCCAGTGCCTTCGAGGAACCCAGCTTCCTCCGAGGACAGCTCCTGGCCTCTGCAGGCCCCGCAGGCAGCGGGCTCTCTCTCTGGCTGGACCACACACAGCGTCCCGACTCCTGCGGGCTGTAGCAGTCAGCACACAGCCCAAGAGGGGAAGTTCGGACCAGATCCCAGAGCTGCTGACCTGGGCAAACCACAGCCCAGATGTATCATTCTCTGAAGCCTGCTCTGGAGTCCTCAGAAACAGATGTGGGGAGGGAGGAGGAACTTCTGAAGGCCGCAGAGACAGGGACTGGAGGTCAGTGTTCTCAGTACCCACAGAAGAAAGCCCAAATCCCTCAGCCTGGCCTTCTGAACCACCCCACTCTTGCCCTGAGAGGTTCTTTTTTTTCCCCCAAAGTTAACAGTGACTGTTTATTCATAAACTTGATAAGTGAACCCATCTGCTGTTACATTCTTTTCTTGAGAGGATCAAAGGTGTTAGAAAGAAAAGTGAGTTTTAAAGAGTATAAAGAATACTGAGACAATTTCTGATTGGCAAGCATTCTATTAAAATTGTTTCTTTGGAAGTTGGGGAGAATCTCTAATTGGTTTCCAGATATATTTGACACCTATGGAGGGGAAAAAAGAGTAGTTTCTGAGTATTTCAAAAGAGAAACAGTTGTTCAGTGTTAAACCTGGCAGGTTTTTGGGTCTGGCCATTTCTTGTAATAAGTAGAGGTTGATGGGGTGCTTTTCTGAGGTGGTACTCTTGCCATGGTCCTGAGAGGCTCTTAGCCGCCGTCAGGGTGGTTCCCCCTACCTCCCACACCCCGCTGTTCCCGCCACCACCCTTCTGCTAGTACTACGCCTCTGCTTCAAATAACCTCTCCCTTCCTGTCGATCCAATCCCAGACCTCACCTCTCCCTGGATGCCCTCCGGACCCCCCCAGCCCCTGATGGACTGTCCCTCCCCTCCTGTCTCCAAACCCCGGAGGGCAAGATGGTGCTGGGGATGGTAACGGAGACTGCTCTGCCAATTACTCCCCGGTGACACGTGCCCTTTGGGGGGAGGCCCTCAGTTTCCTCTTCTGTGAAGTAGATACAATAATAATCCCTCCATCAGACTGTTGTGGGAATTAAATGACAGGGTGGATGTGAAAGTGCAGTGTAGACCACAGAGTTTGCACATGTCGCAGCAGATGACACTGTGGCTTTTACTGTTTACTTGGGGACAAGGAACCCCAGGCAAGGAACTCACAAGATGCTGCGTGTCTGAAGGACGGGCCTGCCCCACCCCCAGTAGGAAGATTGGGAAGAAGTCAATCTATCCCCACCCTTCTTATTCCCATTCCTGGGGCGGCACCCTCTCCCTCTGGGACCCAGGAACTTCCCACATGCTCTCCTATAGCTAGGCTAGGCCTGAGAATGGAGTAAGGAGAGTTTCTAATTCTCCTTAAGACAGCATGTCCAAAAGAAATATCAACATGAGTCACAAACATCGTTCTAAATGGTCTAGTTGTTATTTATTTGCTAAGTCATGTCCCACTCTTTGTGACTCTATGGACTGTTACTTGCCAGGCTCCTATGTCCATAGGATTTCCCAGGCAACAATACTGGAGTGGGTTGCCTTTTCCTTCTCCAGGGGATCTTCTGACCCAGAGATCAAACCCTGCATTGGCAGGCGAATTCTTTACTGCTGAGCCATCTGGGAAGCCCAAATGGTCTAGTAGCCACATTCAAAAATAAAAGAAATTAATTTTAATAAAATATTTTCTTTAATCTCCTATATTTAAAATATTTCCATTTTTACCATATCATAAGTATAAAAAACTAATTGTGAGATATTTTCCATTCCTTTTTTTCATACTGAGTCTTTGAAATGCAATGTGTACTTTACACTCTGGCCCATCTCAGTTTGGACTAGTCACAGTTCCAGTGCTCAGTGGCCACATGAAGCTGGTGGTTGGTGCGTCAGACAGCACAGCTCTGAGACACAAATGAATAACAGATCCACAGTGCCTCATCCAAAAAAATAAGACTCAGATCTCAGGCCCCTTCACATCCTCCCACAAAGGTGCTTCCTAATTTTGCCAGCCCTTCACCAGATCTCTGATTCACAGGCTTGGTAGATCAGATGCATGTTTTTAACTCAGGCAGGCTTAAGCTAAATCTTAGTTCTGTCCCGTGCTAATTGGGTGATGTTGTGCAAGTTACTGTTGACTGGAAAAAAAAACAACAACACAAGACAAGAATTGTGAGTTAAGTTTTATTTGCAGCAAAAGGAGGACCATAGCCTGGGAGATAGCATCTCAGATAGCTACAAGCTTCCTGCCAGCACAATAGCATCTCCTGTTGATGTTCTCACATTTCTTCTAAGAGCCTGGTGTTGCCTATACCCACTGTCCGTTGAAGCCATCTCTTGCACTCCTTCTTTCCATAGATGTTCCTCAGACAGCCACCATTTCGCTCCAGGCCTTGTGCTAGGCACCAGGGTTTCAACAGGGAATGAGGTAAACGTGGTCCCTGCTCTTGCAGAGCTCAGAGTTCAGCAGGAGAGAGGCTGAACAAGGTTTGACTCACACTCTAAGTATCTATAAGGTAGATTATTCCTGGTTTCCTCTGAAAATCAACTTCTACTCTGAATGCCCACCCTGCTGGCTCAGCAGGAAAGTAACCTCAGCCTCTCTTGGGGCTCTCCCACCAAGGTAAAGCAAATGTCCTGAGGTCTTACAGGATATCCAGGCACCAGGGAGGCCCCATCCTCACCACCACCGCACCCCCAGCAGGCATCAGCCTCAATTCCCCATGGCCCGTGTGGTCCCCCTTAACTTGTTTGGGGTTGAGGAGCTCCATGTGGGTGGGAACGTGGGAACTCAGCCTCTCTCAGTCAGTCTGCAGCCTGCCCTTTTGAAGTGAACTGCTTCCTCGGGCACTGTCACAGAGGCTGTGTGGCTTCCTGCTGCTCAGAGAACCCTCAAACTGCTCAGGGGCCTCCCTCTCACCTCACACTCCCCACAACTCTCAGTATAATCTCACCAATGGAGTCAGGCTTTGGAAACAAAAGCCAGAAGGGAGACAATCTTGCAGCCATGACTTTTTGCCCTACCACAAACCTCCCCTGAGGCCAGGAAATCCAGAGCCCAGTACCCGCTGGGATAGAAGTAGAGAGGAGGAAGGGAAAAGCCTGCAGGGGAACAAACACACTTGAACTGATTTTGGAATAAATTTCCTTACGAGGGCGAGGCTAGGCTTAAGCCAGTCAACACCTGGAAGCAAGGTGGAGGAGGCTTGGAACAGGGCACTTTTGGCGTGGGAGCCCTCATGGAGGTTCTGAAATGTGGGGAAATCCCACATCTGCTCCTTAGAAAAAAGATGGGCAACAAAAGAGAAGGTGTCACGTACCAGCCAGACGGTGAAGCTTATAGGCGCCTCATAGAAGTTCTATGGGGAGAAAAGAGGCAGAACTGAGACCCCAGATGGACTCTCCCAGCCCAGCCCACACTTCCCCAGGGTGGACAGCACTCCAGACCAGGGGAAGCCAGCTTATGCTAGCCTGCTTCTAGTTATGGGAAACTCACTTCCTCCCAGGACAGCCTTGTCCAAACTGCTTGTCACACTGGGCTTCAGTCTTCTTCCACGGAACTTGTTGCTTCTAATCCTCGTCTCGGACTGCACGTGAAAACGTAGTAAAATCGGACTTCCCTGGTGGTACAGTGGATAAGAATCCACTCGCCAATGAAGGGACACGGGTTCGATCCAAGGTCCGGGAGGATTCCACGTGCCATGGAGCAACTAAGCCTGTGTGCCACAACTACTCAGCCCATGAGCTGCAACTACTGAAGTTCATGCTCCTAGAGCCTGTGCTCTACAAGAGAAGCCACTGCAATGAAAAACCCAAGCCCTGCAATGAAGAGTGGCCCCTGTTCTCCCCAACTCAAGAAAGCTGGAGCACAACAAAGACTTAGTGCAACCAAAAAAATAAATTAAAAAAATTTTTTTAATGTAAAATCAGACTTCACTAGATCACTTATATTTGAATGACCCTGTGCCAGCAGCAACTTCTCTAAGACTTAGTTACTCATATAAAAATGTGCACAGTAATAGTGCCTGTATGAAAGCATTGTTATATTGGAGCCCGGCGGGTAGGCTACGCAGCACAGTGCTGGGTCACTCAGAGCATTGGTTCCCTCCTGCCTTTAGGGTGAAGTGACCAAATGCACACAGGCCCTGGAGTCAAGCCATCTGGATTCAGGTTCTAGCCAGACCACTTACTAGTTGTGTGACCCGGCAAATTACTTCATCTCTCTGTGTCCCCATTTTATTCCCCTGAAAAACAGGGATTATACTGTTCTTAAGAAAGTTGCTGTGGGGTTTCAATGAGTTAACAGACTTGTCATTGGAACAGCACTGGGGTGGTAGTAAGTGCTTAATAACCATTAACTGTTATTTATCATTTTATCCTTCCCTCCTTGGTGCAGTCAGAAGACTGTAATTGTATCACCCCTGATCTCTTTTCTGGGATTGAAGACCTTTTTCTCAGGAGTTGCACAGAAGCCATCCTCTCCCACATGGAAGAGCACACCCCAGGGTAGCTGTGAGGTTCCCTGCAGTGTGGTCCAGGGGCTGAGCAATCCCCTCTGGCTGTGGGCAGACTCTGCCAAGAGGAGAAGGGGGCTGTTGCCTCTTGACTCCCCCAACCCAGATCCCTTCCTGTTGTGCAGATAGGATGGAACAGGACAAGCCCTGGAGGTACCTGCTCGTGGTGACTCTCCATGTGATGACAGCCATGAGTGATATAAAACTGAAGATAGTGTGGTGATAACCTTGTATAGAAGCTGGTGATGCTGCTGGTTGTGGTGAAGACAGTGGTAGGGATAACAATGACGGGAGAGACAGTGATACTGACATTAGTGATTCTGATAATGACGTTGTTGCTGTTGATGTGAAGGGTCAAGCGACAGTGATGATGGCAATGATTGTGAGATTGTGCAGGTGGTTGGTGACCTTCCCAGAGACAACAATAGTAAGGCCAATCTTGGTTGTTTATTGGTGGTGAAATTGGTGATATGAACGGTGGTGATATTTAAGATGATAAGAATAATGATGGTAGTGGTTGTGGGAATTTTCATGGTCATGTTGGTTATTATGATGTTAATAATGGTGATGACAAAGTTCAACCACTAGAATTTCATCCACTTTTCAAAAACCACTTGCTACGTATCTACGGGGCCAAGAACAAATGGGACACTGCTGGCAGTGACAGACCCCTCATCCTCTCCTCCCCCAGAGCTCCCTTCCCTCGCTCGCAGCTCTTCTGAGCAGAATGTTGGGCATCTAACTGACTACCCTTGGCCGTGTGTCTTCCCAGGGTGAGGATTCCTCTTCTGAGCAGAGCCCTGCAGACTCCCCAGAGAAGAAAGACAACCTAGCTCAGGTTGCCCCAGACCTTACTGTGACCCAGTTTATCAAAGGTAAGTGAGCTGAGGCCAGAGGTGGGGCCAGAGAGGCAGGTGAGACTGTACCAAATCCAGCCCCATGTCTGCCTTTCTTGATTCATCTTCTGTACCTACAGGCCCCTCATAAGCACCATACATTTCTTGTAAGACTTTGCTGATAGGATCCCTTTTGCCTAGAACATCATTTTTTATCACTGTCTATTAAAAGCTTCCTTGTACCTCTATGGAAAAGGAAATGGCAACCCACTCCAGTGCTCTTGCCTGGAGAATCCCATGGAGGGAGAGCCTGGTAGGCTACAGTCCATGGGGTCGCAAAGAGTCGGACACGACTGAGCGACTTCACTCACTTGTGCCTCTAAGTCAAGCCATTCTCTCCATCCCCCAGCCTGGCTCTCCCTGCTGTCAGCTCTCTGAACTCTCAGGGCTCCTGTATCAGCTCGCATCTGTGCTGTCCAACCCTTCTACCAAACAGTGAGCTCCGAGCGTCTGGCTTGTGATGGCTCATCTGTGACCCTTTTTCTCCTCCCACTATAGAGCCTGCAAACAGGAGGCTCTCAGTAAAAAAAATTTTTTTAATTAAATTCTTTGGCTGTAGCATTGGTGAAAGGAACTCTGGGCTGAAGTCCAGAAATCCAGACTTTCATCTTGGGTCCTTGCTCCTCCTCTCTGGGCCTCAGTTTCTCCATCTGTACAGTGAGGGGTGAAGTCCATGTCACTCTGACCCTAAGACTTTGAGCTAAATTGATCAGTAACCAGGGTCCGTGCTGTGGCCCAGTCATCCTATCTAAAGAGTCTGATCCTGCAAGCACAGTGCCTGCTTGGCATTGGGATCTTGTAGGGCACAGGATGGCAAGTCAGAAGAAGGGGTGGTTTAGAGGCCCACCCCTGGCACTGCCCCGTGTACGATCTTTTAGAAGTTACTTTCGTCCCCTAACCAGACTTTCCTCATCTAAAAGACTGGGTCAGTAATCCTTGCTCTGCCTTTCTCAAGGACTGTTAGGAGACTCAAATGGGATGATGAATGGAAGGTCCTTTATATACTATTAAAAAACTATGCTTATGTAAGGTACAATTATTTTTTCAATTATCATTTCTGCCCTGCTGTTATTATTCTGACCATATCTCAGGACAGTAAATTGAGTTGCCTGTGGTTTAGGAGGGTGATAACCACAGGGTTTGCTTAAATCACCCTCCATTCCCAAGGACTTTTGCATTAAGAAGTTAATTAGGGGAGAGTTTCTTGGGGAAAGTTTCCTAGGATTTGATGTTGGGGTACTAGTAATCTAGCCCCTGGTGTCCTCAGATTGCTCTTAGGATATCAGTCACTTATCCCCTGGTGTCCTAGGATTTGATGTTAGGGTACCAGTAGCCTGGTTGTCCTCTATTCCAGAGGAAAGAAAGGCCTGGAACCTATGAGGCTGGACCTAGAGGCAGGGGCTTAGACTCCCTAACCTGAGGTCACCCTCAGCTGCTGGAAGGCCCCAGTGCCTTGCTCCATGGAAGAGCTTATTAATTACTGCTTTGGCTTCAGCCCAGAAGAAAGCTGGGGCCAGTCGCAGAAATTGGATCCTAGAGTGGGTGTCCTGGGCCAGATTATCTCTGATGGTTTCAAGCTCCTACATGATCCTAGGAGAGACCAAGACAGGGCTGGCACAGGCCAGCTTCTCGGCTTCCTGCTGAGCTCCAGGGAGGCCAGTCTGATCCTAAGGTTTGGCCTTGACAACCTGGGACTGGGAGAGGGAGCAGCAGAGAGAAGAAGCAACACAGTCCTTCAGCTTCTGGAATCCTTAATTCTTAGAAGAAGACAGTCTCTGAGCTAATCTGATGGGGGAGACATAGTCCCTGAGCTGGGAGAGGCACTGTTTGATGGGGAGACATAAGTCCCTGTCTGATAGAGGATACCTAGTCCCTGAATTGGGGGAGAACTTGCCTTGGCTAATGGAGGAGACTTGGTTTCTGTGCTGGAGGAGGTTCTCCTGTCTGATAAGGGAGACACAGTCTCTAAGCGGTGAGAGGCCCTGGCTTGTCCAAGGAGAGGAGACATTGTGATGAGCCAAGGGAAGCACCTGTCTAGCTAAAGTCTCTGACCTAGAGACAGCCCTAGAATTCCCCTTCAGGTATCCCTTATCTAAGCTATAGGCGAAGAGTTGACTCATTGGAAAAGACTCTGATACTGGGAAGGATTGGGAGCAGGAGGAGAAGGGGACGACAGAGGATGAGATGGTTGGATGGCATCACAGACTCGATGAATGTGAGTCTGAGTGAACTCCGGGAGATGGTGATGGACAGGGAGGCCTGGCGTGCTGCGATTCATGGGGTCACAAAGGTCAGACACGACTGAGTGACTGAACTGAACTGAAGCTATAGGCATAGCCCTGCCCTCCAGGAATTTCCCATCTGCCCTAGGGACAATTGAAGATGATGAAGGGATTTAGAGAATAGGAGCTGCACTGTAGTGATCAGCCCAGGAGAACGGGATGGAAGCAGTCCCTGAAATGGAGCCCTCCCTCTGAAGTCAGGCAGCCAGAGGCCTAGGAATGTAGGCTGAGGTGGGAGTTGGGGCACAGAAGGGGAAATGACCCTGACACCAGGAGTCAGGAAACCCCCAGCAACTCTTGACCTGAATCAGACCTTCCTAGATGAACTTGGGCCAGTCCCTGCCCAACTCCTGGCCCTACCTGTACCATGAGGTCACCTGCATGGCTTGGACCAAGCCCAGGCTACTACCGGCCAGAGCAGTTCAAGGAGGGAGGAAAGTGGCACAGCTGGCTGGGGTGAAGGCCCGGTGTCACACCTTCCCCACTGCACGTGCCGACTGGATGGGCTGCGTGTGTGGCCAGGGCCTCGGACAGGAGGAGGCCTGGGACACGAGGGAGGCGAGTTCCACAGCCCCAGCTCTCCCCGCTACACCCTGCCTAGACACTGTTTTTGTTCTCTGGCGCCCAAGGAGAAGTGTTCTTGGCCAGGCCAGGCTGCTAGGGAGCCAGCTGGCTTGGCTCTCCCCGTGTCCTGGGGACAAACAGAAACTTCCCGTGACAGAGGCGCTGGCCCTGCCGCTGCAGGAACAGAAGGGACCCCCCAGACTCAGCCCAGAGGAGCCCATGTCCATCTCTCCCCCCAGCCCAGCCTGGCAAGTAGTTTGCTCCTCTGATGCCTCTTTTCTTTTTTGATAAACACTGTTTATTATTTTAGATATAATCCTATAGAATGACCTATTGGTATGAATCAGGATTTTTTTTTTTTTTCTTTTTTTGGCCACTATGCGGCATGTAGGATCTTAGTTCCCGACCAGGAATCGAATACATGCCCCTTGCAATGGAAACATGATGTCTTAACCACTGAACCTCCGGGAAGTCCCTGATACCCTGATGCCTCTTCTTAAAAAGGCTTTTTCTCCTGTCTCCTTCACACCTTATGTCTCTAACTTCATCTTGCCTTCTGAGGGCAGAAACACGTATTTCTCATCTGTTGTCAGTGGAAAGGAGTCACACAAAGCCTTCTTTGGCATCACCTTGGGTGGCCCTGCTGATGAAGGCCCCGAAGCCCAGACCTCGGGACTGACTCAATGTGTCGACTTGCAGCGAGGAGACCTGTATATAGGCATTGGTTTAGGAGGTGGCAGGAGAGGGGAGAGCCATCCCTTCTATTCTTGTCTATGGGCTTTTGCCCTAGCTTCTCCCCTCTAGGACTCCCCTGCTCCAAATCCTCCCCTTCTTCAGGCCCTGCCTCTGTCCTACCTCCAGGAAGCTGCCTAGCACCAGGCCTGCTCAGTTTTAACCTTCTCTGAAGATTTTAGTTTCCACCCTAACATTTTGCTATTTGATCACCTTGAGTCTGTATGTGCATTCACTCATTTTCTCATTCGTTCCATAAATATTTATTGAATGCCTACTATACCCTGGGCTCTGGAGATTCAGCAATTGACATGATAGATAAAAATCCCTACTCTGATGATGCTTACATTCTGATTGGGTGACAATAAAATGGCTAAATGAGTGAAATGTGTAGTGTGTTGGGTAAAGTGCTATGGAGAAACATGAACTAGGAATGGGGAAATCAAGGCAGTGGGTGCTGTCCCATGTTGGAGACACAGAAGGGAAGATAGAGGCCTGGGTTACCTTGGAAAGAGCTATTGCAGGACAGGTTGGAAAGGACTGAGTAGGAGGGAATGAGATGGATAGTAGAACAGAGGAAATGAGATGGGATGAGCTGAATGAGAATCAAACAGGATAATATAGAAGCAAACTGCATGGAATTGCATCTTGAGTAGAATTGAATTGGAAAGAAATGTAGTTGATTAAAATGCAGTCTAACTCAATGGAATGAAATGCAACCGATCTTCAAAGATGAAACAGAAGTAAATGGAATGTATGGGATGAAACTCAATGCAATAGAATTAAATGGAATGAGACAGGATGGAAGACATGGAACAAGCTGAACAGGGCAGGATGGGACGGACACGTGTGGCATGGCCAGCCCACCTGACCGTCCCCCCACTCACCCCAACAGTCTTCCCCAGGGTGCTGCTGAGGACCCTGCGCCACCCCATCTTCCTGCTGGTGGTCCTGTCCCAGGTGTGCATGTCGTCCATGGTGGCGGGCATGGCCACCTTCCTGCCCAAGTTCCTGGAACGCCAGTTCTCCATCACAGCATCCTACGCCAACCTGCTCATAGGCTGCCTCACCATCCCGCTGGCCATCGTGGGCATTGTGGTGGGGGGCATCCTGGTCAAGCGCCTCCGCCTGGGCCCCCTGCACTGTGGCACCCTTTGCCTGCTGGGAGCACTATGCTGCCTGACCCTCGGCACACCCCTCTTCTTCATGGGCTGCTCTTCCCATCAGATTGCAGGCATTGGCCACCAGCCTGGGTGAGTATGTTTGAGAGCCGGTGAGCATAAGCTGGAGGAGGGTGCCAGGGGCATAGGAGGGGGTGGCCCAGAGGAGGCCAGGCCAGTGGAGTAGCCCCTCACTTCACATCTCCCCACCTCTTCCCGCTTAGCTCACTGTGAGCAATGGGAGTTCTCCCTTGAAGGCTCAGTGAAGGTGTCAGTCACCACCAGGTAGGGATGGAACTCGTGGGCAGGACAGCTCAGGTCTGGGAAGGGCTGGAGGCTGAGGCAGGGCAAGGCCACTTGTGTGGATGGCACATGTAAGAAGGCCCTTCTCAGGAACCCTGCCCAGGGGACATATGCCCTGGGAGGGAGCTGGACTGGACACCTTGGAGGTTCTTGGTCCTTAGAGGATGGGAGCTAGAATCCTGTTGTCCTGTGACCCTAGAGTGCCAGTCTTTTTCCCCAGATGTGAGGGGCAGCACCTCTGCCCTCCAGGAGGAAAGCCTCTGATACCTCTCTCCCTTCCCCTTCTGCCTCCTAAACCCTCATAGACACAGACTCTTCCCCTAGGGAACCATCTTGGAGAGGATGTTGGAAGTTCCACTGATGCCTCTTCTCCAGAATGATTGCATTTTTCCTGGGAAGCCACTCCAGGCTCCGGCTGGCACACACCCAGCTAACATCCCCCAACATGCTCTGTTCACTCCTCTCCCTTGGCATCTCCTCCCTCCATCCACGTGCCAACTTTCCACACCAGGGGCTCCTTCTGTGTGACTGTGGGCGAGGCTCAGTGCAGATACGCTCAGCTCTTGCCTACCCTGTCCCAGGTCCCAGCTCGTCGACCTCTCGCCTCTTTCCTCGTCCCTTCTCCTCTTCTCGAAGGTCTGCAGAGCCTCCTTCTGGGCATGGAGGAGGGGCTTCAACCAGGCCCTCATGGAGCCTCTGGTCAGAGGAGGGAGCCAGGGCCTTTTAATCATTTTTAGATTAAAAAGTAAATGAATATTTTACCACAGTTTTTTTTTTTTCTTAAAGCAAATGGGGAAAAGTCAGCCTACCTCACACGCCCCATTTGTCTCTTCTGAAGTCTCTCACCTTGATCTGACATTTCCTCTCACCCAGATTCTCATCTATATTCTTGCAATTTACTCACTGAGCTTTGGGTTCTAATTCATCGAAGAAGCCTTTGGGGACCAACTGAACAAATTGAGAATTTCTCATACTCCATCATGGGTTTCCCTAGTGGCTCAGTTGGTAAAGAATCAGCCTGCAATGCGGGAGCCCTGGGTTAGGAACATCCCCTGGAGAAGGGAGTCTATCCACTCCAGTATTCTGGCCTGGAGAATTCCTTGGACTGTATAGTCCATGGGATCACAAAAAGTCAGACACGACTGAGTGACTTTCACTTTCACTTTTATACTCCATCATGACTAATGATATCTACCGCGGGTCTTCCTGCTGTCAGACGCTCCCAGATTCCATCTCATTGAACCCTCGTGGGATCTCCGGGAGAGGTCCTACCGTTATCCCCACTTCACAGACGAGGATAGCAAGGCGTCCTCTCCCTTCTGATCTCTTGTCCTCGTTGCCGAGCCTGGCCAGACTAGAGCAGGGGATCTCCTGAGACTTGGGAACAGACCCTCAAAGGGAGTCAGATGGGACTGAGACATGCCCTGGGCAGTGACAGGGGAGTGACAGTGAGAGGGAGGTCGTGAGACTGCAGGATGGCAATAGGGAGAGGGAATCCACAGAGAAACTGAGGCCAGAGAGAGGCAGGAACAGGTCGGAGACCTCACAGCTACTCAGGTACCCTGACCGGACCCCACATGTATAGTTCTAATTTTATCAGAAAAGGAAGCAATCCAGCTCATTGAGATAAAGGTGCTTTTCATCTGAGACTAAATTCTGAGAAGAATTTATCTTATGTCCCCTAAAAAGAGGGTCACTGAGGAACAGAGATGGTCACAGAAGCAGCTCAAAGACTTGTAGGATCTTGGGGCTGGAAGGGGTCTTGGAGTCTCTGGCCCACACGCTGTTTCCCTCTTCTCCCGTTGGAGGCCTCTTGCAGCTTCCTTGGTGAGGGCCTCACCACTGCATGTCACGGGACAGCTCTGACAGTAAAAACCTCTGTGCAGAGCTGAAATCTGACCGTGGCTCTCAGGGGAGGTTGCAGGGGAGAGGTAGCCCTGGCCTGAGGGAGGGAAAACCAGACCAACCCTTCCGGCCTTCTCTCTCACCAGCGCCCAGCCTGGCCTGGAGCTATTTCCAGGCTGCATGGAGTCCTGTTCCTGCCCCTCAGATGACTTTAACCCTGTCTGTGACTCCAGCACTCGTGTGGAGTACATCACGCCCTGCCATGCAGGCTGCACAAGCCGGGTAGTCCAGGAGGTTCCAGACAAAAGCCAGGTGGGTCAGGCCTCCGGCTGCCCCTCTGCCTCTCATGGGCTCTGCTCTCCCTGTCTCTGTGTGCCTCCACCTCTGAATGTCCTCATTCTCTGGCTCTTCTTTCTGTTTATCACCTGTCTTCTCCTTCTGTTGGCAGATACATAATATTATTCTTTCAATAAGCCTTCATTGTCAGTCTTGTGCCAGGGCCTTGAGTGCAGAGTGAATCAGATCTGGTCCCAGCTGTCCAGGCAGGGGAGGTGCAGAAGGAAGTAACTCAGGAATTCCAGGGGTCGTGAAAGATAGAAGTGGTCCCCACAAGGACAGTCAATGATGGAAGGAGATGTAGCCCACCTGGGAGGGTCCCAGAAGGGGACCTGGCAGGGACGTGGCATTTGTGCTGATCTTCAAGGGTAAGCAGGCAAACTAGGGAAGGGCTTTCCCAGCAGGGAGGGCCCAGCACATGGCATGCAGGCACACATCCACACACATGCACATACTATTGGGGCAGAAGCCTGAGAGTTCATGGAGGGAAAGCAAGGCCCAGACAAGGAAGGGCCTCAAATAGGGAAGGGCCATGAATAGAGACTTTATCTGGAGAGCAGTGGGGAGACTGGATGGGTTTTGAGCAGGGGAGGTCAGACCTGTGTTTGATCACATTTGAGGCCACAGTGTGGAGGAAGGTGAGTAGAATGCAGACCAGGAGGCAGGGAGGTGAGGGGGAGGCTGGAGCAATGAGCCCATTCAGTTAGTCAATCACTCAGTCAACAAACCTTTGTGGAGCCCCACCTTTGTGCCAGGTCCTGTGCTGGGGGCTAAGGACAGACCCAGAGCCAAGGGGCCCTGCTCTCAAGGAGCTCCCAGGGGTGGGGTGCTGGGGAGAGAAAGGGAGGAGTGGACAGCATAACTAACTGCAGTGCATTCTATGGGAGCCTTAGAAAGACCACTGGGAGCAGCTGGCTCCTCCCCTCCTCTCCTCATTGCCCCTGAAGGGCAAATGGGGATGATACTCACCTTCCTCAGGTTCCCAGACTGGAATATAGTATGTGTGTGTGTGGTGGGGTGGGTAGTGTCAGGCTGGTTGTTATGACTCCCTCTCTCCAGAGCCCCACCCACATCATGCAGAAACCCTGCCTTTGTGTCCTGCTGGGAAGCAGCCTCTAAGCCCAAGACCCCTATGGGGAGGGACTTGGGCTGCACAGGCTGGCATGGAGGGAAGCACCTGGTTGATGGTACTTCAGAAGCAGCCAGGCACCTCCCGAGCTATGTATACTGTTTGCATTTGGACTAATCGCAATCAAAGCCTTTTCAAGTGTCCTAACGCTCACTGTCCTGACCTTGTTTGATCTCCCTGAGACCCTTTCTAGAGGTCCCCGGGCCCTAACGGCTGGGGTAGGATCCTCGAGGTGACTGTGAACTCCTGCAGGTATGGGCACGGAGGCCAGGCTACCTGGTTCAGACCCCTGTTCTGCTTCCAGCTGGCTCTGTTACCTTCAGCAAGTGGTTTAATCTGTGCCTCAGTTTCCTGCTCTGCAAAGTGGGGGTGAGAGTATTGAGTGCCTGCTATATACCAGGCACTGTGCAGAATTCTTCACCTAGATACATTTAAGTGAAGCCACGTGACATGATCCATGAAAAGCACTCAGCCTGAGACATTTTAAGGATGCCATGATACACACTTCAGTTATGCCCATTATACAGATGGGAAATGGAGGCCCAGGAAAGGACAAGGCATTGCCCAAAGTTTTAATATCAGAGCTGGGACTAGAACCAAGGGCTCTGACCTCCGAGCCCAGCTCCCTCTCCAGAGCACCCTCAGAGGTGGTGTTAGGTATGGCATTTGGGGGAGGGTGCAGCTGAGTCCTGGTTGACACTCAGAAACTGTCACGCTGGCCTGGAATTGTTTCTCTTTTTAAATTTAATTGACTGATTGATTTTTGGTTGTGCTGGGTCTTCGGTGCTGCACACGGGCTTTCTCTAGTTGCAGCATGCAGGTTTCTCATTACAGCGGCTTCTCTTGTTGCAGAGCACAGGCTCTAGAGTGCATGGGCTTCCGTAGCTGTGGCACACGGGTCCAGCGGCACCGTGGCATGTGGAATCCTCCTGGACCAGGGATCACTCTGGACTGCCAGGGCAGTCCTGGAATTGTCTCTTGATGAGCCTGCCTCCTCAGGCCGACTTGAGCTCCTCAGCCCAAGGATGAATCAGTCAGTGTCCATCACAGCTGCACTCAGTAACCATTTATGAATGCGTAAAGGACCAGAGGAAAAAGGGGAGACATGGATGGCTGGCAGCATCTAGGGCTCGAGAGGTGGGGCCCTAGGGAGTGAGACTCAGAAGCAGCTGGAGAGATTGAAGCCATTCACAAGAACAACTTCCTGCCGTGGAATTAGATGAATATGAATAAAGGGCTGGGAAAACCCCAAGAGAAAGGCCTGTAGCTTTTTCACCCCTCCCAGCAACGTTCTGCCTCTCAGAACAGGATGCAAGCTCACGTCCAGTAACCTGGACTTGGTATATTTTGCCACTTACCTATCCCTCTATGTATCTCCAACCCAGTGGGTTGCTCAGTGTAGTGAAGGTCCAAATGGTGTGTGCTCAGGGGGGACCCATAGATGGCCAGCATAGCCTTGTCATGCAATGGATGGAGCACCCAGTCACCCAAGCTGGATTCCTAGGTCTCCAAGCTCTCCTCTGTTTCTGTTTGTGTGTGTGTCTCACCTTGCCCTAATTCCACCTCCTAAATATAGGGGTGGCCAAAAGTTTCGTTCAGGTTTTCCCATATGAAGTATGTTTGGAAAAAACCTGAATGAACATTCTGGCCAAAGCAGTGTCTCTCGAATCAAAACCCTTTTCTCCATCCCACTCTCCCTCCCTCCTGCCTCTTCAACTCCTGGATCAGGTCCACCCTCTTGAATCAGCAGAGCAGCTTGTGTGCTATCAGGTCTTGTCTCTCCCATGCTTAAAATCTCCCTGTGGTTCTGGGCATCCACGTCAGGGGTTCCCAGCCCTTTCCACACTAGGAAGAGTCTACAGCTGCCACAGCTGGAGATGAAAGGCCCAGAGGGTTCTCTCTGCCCGGAGCTCACCAGGTCATCCTGAGATGACCAGAAAGCTGTCGTCCATCACAGTTGTACAGGGTTCTGCAAATACCCTGGCAGCCAAAACCTCTGTCAGGACTACTTGCCTCCCTGGGTTCGCCTCCCTTAGTTCTGAACCTGAGGACTTTTTCCTTTGTTCCAGCCTATAGATGCTTTCGGAACATTGCTTTCAACGTTTTATCCAGTGTTTAAATCGCTGTCAGCAGGATGGCTGACAGGGCACCTGACCCACCCTCTTCTGGAGGCAGCAGTCGGTTCCCTTTTGCGTCCAAGGCTCTTCAGAGTGCGGCCCCAGCACACAGCGTCCCACACCCCTGGGGCCTCCCCTCCGCCTTGGCATACATGCAAGGAAAGGTTTTCTGGCTTCTTTCATGCCGCTGTAATTTTACATTTGGCACTCCTCCTACTCCAGTTTTCCTCTTGGCGAACTCCTATTCATTTCTCAAGACCCAAACCCAACACCTCTCTTTGGTGAAGCCTTCCTTGGTCCTCCTTTACCTGCTGATCCAAGACTCCCCCTGTGATGTCTGCCTCTCTCTCTCCATCCTGTACTTGAATCTCTCCTTGAGAATCCACTCTAGCCTCCAGTGTCGGGGAAGACCTCAGGAAGGCAGAAAGGGGTACACTGAACTGGAAAATCTGAGTTCCTTCCCCCCAAATATTCTTTGCTGCTTTAGTATTTGCACAGACCATCAGGAATTTCAAACATTCTGACATTGCCGGGTGAAAAAAATGAGTGAGCGTATGTGGTGTGTGAGTGTGTGTAAGTGCATGAGCATGTGTGTGGGGTGTGAGTTGTCAGCATGTGTGAAGGTATGTGTGTGTACAGGTAGTGAGTGTGTGATTAAATGTATGTGTGTGAGAGTGTGTGAGCATATACACGTGCATGTGTGTGTCTGTGCTGTGTTGGGGGTGACTCTCTTCCGGTTCTTTCTCCCTTTTCTCTTCTCCCTGGCCCCCTCTCCCCACAGCCTCAGCCCACCTGTGTGCAGACAGCCTGTGTCCAGATACTGTCTGGTGCTCAAGCAATCCTGACTCAGCCAATGGGTCAGAAGTCCCAGCATCCAGCCAGCTCTGCCCCAGTTCGCTGTTGTTGGTGTCTGTGGCTCTCTCACAAGCCTCCTGCAGCCTCGTGCCCTTGGCCAGCTGCTTGTTCTTAGAGGTTCCTGAAGGCTCTTCTTCTCCCCTCCCCACCCTAGGTCTTCTACACAACTGCAGCTGTGTGGCAGGGGGCGGCCCCGTGGCAGCCGGCTCCTGCGACTCGGCCTGCAGCCACCTGGTGCTTCCCTTCATGATCCTGATCAGCCTGGGTGCCGCGCTGGCGAGTGTCACGCACACACCCTCCTTCATGCTCATCCTAAGGTGAAAGCAGGGGCGTGCCAGAACTGGGGGAGACCAAGAGGTCCTTAACCACAGGCAGGACAGGGAATCCGGAGGGAGGGGTTTGAAGAAGCCGGTGTCCTGGGCCCCTGCAGCAGATCAGGCTGTTGTATCAACATCCTCATGGCAACTGCTGAGTTGAAGTTTTCTCCCCATCTTATAGATAGGAGAACTGAGGCTCAGAGAAAGTCAGGAGCAAGTGTTGAGGGGATTAAGTGCCCACTGTGGACCTAGCCTGTGCTGTGCACTCCCTCTTGGTCCAAGATCCTCCAAGCCATTGTCCTGAGGATACCTGCTGGGACCGACAAATTGTCACTTGAGGCCAGAGTCAGCACCTCCTGAGGTGGAGGCTGGAATAAGAGGAACTTAGAGCAGGATATTTCCAAATTTTCATTATGCTGGGATTATGTTATTCCCTATTTCTTTTCTAGAAAATTAGAAGAGGCATGCCTTACAATATTAGAAGGCATGTAGATCCATAAGTCAGGCTGGCTGCAAGAGTGAAAGTAGAGGAATCAGATGCCCCAGCAGGCAGCCTAAGAGGAGTCAGTCTGCTGCACAGATTCTGACTCCTGACACCCATCAGCTGTGGGATCTTGGCCAAGTCACTCAAGCTGTCTAAATATCTTTCAGTCTCTTAATCTGTAAAATGGGCATAACGCTATACCTACAATATGGTGGTGACATGGGGGTTGGGGAGCACACTAGGGAATAGCTGAACCATAGCGAGCACTCTGGGATTACTAAGAAGAGGAGCCAGTGGTCACCAGGGCCACCCAGGCTGAGGTATCAGTGATCAGGGAAGTTAAACCATGTGTCTGACTGCCCAGCTCCAAGTTTTGCCAAGTGTAGAGGAAGGAGAGAATTTGGTGGGACCAGGGGCTGGGAAGAGAGGCGTGCTGTGAGGCACAGGTAGGTCAGCACAGGGCCCCGATGGTCAATGGGTACAGCTAGGAACAGGCTCTGTAGGTTGAAGGGAGTGTGGAGCCTGTGCCCTTCCCACCAAGGACCTCAGACTGGGGGCAGTCTGATCTTGTGTAGTGGTGGAGAAGGGGATGGTGAGAACCCCTTGAAGGCTGGAGCCCTCTCAATCCTCATGTCATTCTTTCCTTGCTTGTTAGGGGAGTGAAGAAAGAAGACAAGACTCTGGCTGTGGGGATCCAGTTCATGCTCATGAGAGTTTTGGGTAAAGAACATGCTGGGGACCACTGGTCCAGATACCTGCTGTGTAGGGGGCACAGGGATGAGTGGGAACCAGTCCCCGACCTTAGGCTTCACCGGTCCACAGGGCTCCAAAACTGACCTAGGTGCCCTGGACGTGGGTGCACAAGCAGCTAAACAGCCCATTGGGGAAACAGCATCCAATACGAGGGTGAGGGGTGGGCTTGAAGGCTGAGGACTTAACGGGCCAAGAGGCTCCCAGTGGCTCAGAGCCCCAGTGCTTCAGTGCCAGGGATGGGGCAGGGTGAGGGGTACAGGGATGCCAAGGTTCCACTGTCCCCTGAGCACCTCCTCCTTCAGCCTGGATGCCCAGCCCCGTGATCCACGGCAGTGCCATCGACACCACCTGTGTGTACTGGGCCCAGAGCTGCGGGCGTCGGGCTGTCTGCCGCTACTATGACCATGACCTCCTTCGAAACCGGTGAGACTTGGGAGTCAATTGCCAGGGGGCTATAGGGAAACTGCTAAAAATATTCTTGGGGTCCCATCAGGGAGGGGAGGTCCACTGACACCCACCTGCAAGGTGATACAGGCTCTCTCCAGTGCTAATCCCCAGGCCTGCCAGCTAGATATTGTCTCCCCTTTGGATGGATGAAGATAGTGAGATTTAAGTAAGTGGCCCAAAGTCACACAGCTGATAACTGGCAAAGCTGGCTGAGTGAGGTGAGACTAAGGAAAGCCAAGCAATGGTGAGAAAGACAGGAAGTGGCATGGGGTAGGAAGATGGCTCTATCTAGGACACAGGAGGCCCAGCTCTGTCTCCCTCATTGTGAGACCTACTTTTTTTGGGACTCAGTCTTCCCATCTGTATAATGGGGAGCCCAAAGGACCCTGAAGGCAGAGAGTCTACTGGCCCTGGGATCGATGGACAGTTGAGGAGAGGGACTTACTAGCAGATTTGGAAGCAGGGAGCTGTTTACTTCCAGCTCTGAGGAGTGCATGGTTCCAGGAGGGCTTCCTAGAGGAGGAAAACTCAAAGAAGAGGGGGTGAATTAGAGAAGCAGGAATCCTCTTGTGGCAGGCGAGGTGATCCAGAGTTGCAACTAACAGGCCCCTTGAGCCCTTAGAAAGATCTAGAGAGAGGCAGGGCCAACCCAGGCCATGAGGCAGTCAAGACAGGGCAGAGGAGATGCCCAGGCTTCTCCCCCAACCCAGGGCTCCCTTTTCAGAGCCTTTCCCACCTTCCAAGGAAGGACTCCCATGGGGGTCAACTTCAGGGGCTCCCCTGCCTCCCCAGCCAAAGCCATGGTGACAGGGTCCACTGCCCTGAGGCTGGAGGCCTCTCCCTGACAAGGCCTCAGTGTCTCCGCTGCATAATGCGTGATGATTGCTGACCTGACTCTGCTCCCAGCCCCAGCACATCCAGGTTTTGAATGGGGAGGTCCTGAGTTCAAAGGTTCCTCACTCTTTCCCAGGTTCATCGGCCTCCAGTTCTTCTTCAAGACAGGCTCCCTGGCCTGCTTTGCCTTGATTTTGGCCATCTTAAGGCAGCAGGACAAAGAGGAGAGGACCAAGGTGATCAAACCCAATCTTGGCCTGCAGCAGCAGCTGTTAGCATCAGAGGCAAAGAAGGAGCCAGAGGAATCCAGAGTGTGAGCTGTCCCAGGGTCCCAGCCTAGCCAAGAGTGGCAGCCACGGCGAGTTCCTCCTCAGGGCCCTTTGCCTGAAATTGGGTTTGGGAACCCTGTTTTCCAATTGTGAGTCTTCCACTAACTTGTTGTGCGGCTTCGAGCAAGCCACTGACCCTCTCTGGGCCTGTGTTTGTTCATCTGAACCAAAGGGTTCCTTGGGGGTTTGTTGTGTTGACCCCTCCTGGAGCATGAGGGTCTTTCGCCTTTCTCCCTCAGCCACACAGGCTGACCTGAAAACAGACTTTCCTGGGTGGAAGGACCGCATATCTTCCCTCCAGGGCCCTAGGATGGAGAAGTGGACAATCATAGGCCAGGCTCCCCCACACACTGGGTCCTGGCCCCTCTCTGCTGTTCACCTGGAGCCTCAGCCTCCATCGGAGCCTCAGCCTCCATCTCGGTCAGGTGGAAATGAACTTGTCAGCTTTCAGGCCTCTTCCAGCTGGGACCATCTATGCGGCTTGGACATCCACCTCAGGTCTCCTCCCCAGCCCCACTCAGCCTGAATGTGGGGCCAGTACAGCCTCTATTGAGATGTGTCTATTTGGCGCCCCCTGGAGGCAGAGTCCTGCGCATTGGGAGACACTCAGGACGTCTAGGCTCTGCAGGGCCTTCAGAAACCTGGTGAAGGCCCCAGGGGCCTTGGCTGAGCAGGGAGCCGCCACTCTGGACTCAGGAAATCCCAGCCCTCGCCCTCAAGGTGTCAGAGTCTGGGTGACGCCTATTCTCTGCTTGGTGGTGAGGGTGATCCAGGCCCCACTCTTGGGCACTTTCTAATTTCAAAGACCAAACCCACTCATCACAGACTCACTGGCATCCATGTATTGCCAAGATTTCATACGTTTAACGTGGGCCCACCACTGTGACTTCTGTGACGAGAGTCTTACTTTCACCATTTCCTCCCCAGTGCCTGATCCTGTGTCAGCCGGGACTGTGCAGACAATGTCTCCTTCTGTGACACCCACATATTGGGGTGACAGCTGGTTCTCTGTGACACCTGGGTTGGCATAAGAGCCTGTTCTTTGTGGTGCCCAGCCCTGTGACCCAGGAGCAGTAATGCCTGATTCTGGTAATAAGTGGGTCTGTGGGCTGCTTGGGCCTGAACAAACAGGTGCTTGTCTGTGTCAGGCCTTGTCTGGTTTTCTGGCTGGGTCTTATCTGGCTTGATTATCTTCCTGGGAAGGGGAGAGAGTTTCCCAACCTGCTCCCAGCCCATTCTGTCGCCACCCATACCCAACCTTGGGAGACAGGAGACAGGGAGTCATCAGCCGGAGTTTCCCCAACCCAGGTGCAGCCCTGTGCTGGGGGCCAGGGGAGACGCTGCGGGTTTAGCCAGAAGCTCTGGCCTTCTGTGCAGCTCTCAGTGCTATTCTGTATGAAAGAAGAGGGAGATACAAACGTTCTAATTCCCATTTTTATTCTACTGGTTGATACCTTTAAATGTTTAACAAATATCTGAGCCTGTATTTATCAATGCCAGAAATTTCAAAGTCTCATCCAACAAGATGAGGCTGTTTCTATGTTCTTATTCCTCCTCCTTCCCTCTTGTTTCCCATGTTTTGCAGAAATAATCTGGAATCATAAATATAGCTTATCAATAAATTTGTTCTTGCACAGTGTCTCTTCTATTACAGAAATCTTTCTCACAAACTGCATTACAGTTTGCAACCACATTATTTCCAGTTATTTAGATTTAAGTTTTACTGGATTCATTGCTTACCATTATTTCCTGTATATTACATCTTCCCCTCCCTGTATACTCTGGTCTCATTTTCCTTTGGAAAACTGGGCTACTTCCTCTGGTAACATTTTCAGAAGTGGAATAAGGTCACAAGGCTTTCCAAGTCCTTACCTGCCCAAATTGTCATTCACATTTTATAGAAGAGGAAATGGTTCAGAAAGGATAAGCAACTTGACCAAGATTACACAAATGCTGAAACCAGGATTAGACTTCAATTTTGTGAGAAATGGAGCTTATACAACTTGGGAAGTTCTCTTTAAGCAAAAAAGTACAAAATTAGGTAAGAAGGTGAATATTTACTTAGAATTAAAAAGAAGTCAAAACAATGTATCTCACAATTCAGAAAAATACCTAAGATTTTTTTTACTGTCTGCTGTGCACACTTCCAAAAATTTCCCCCTAATGATTGGAAATATTTTCTACAGACTAGCTTCTGGTTCTGTAGATTTCAAACCTGTTTTTCCTCTATTGTCCATATACTTCCAGGGCGAGGCAGCAGAAAACACATTCATGTCACCAGATGACCTCTGAATATGACACTTTGATGTCACAATGCCAAATGAGTTGGACTTTGATAGGAAGATTCCTAGAAGCCATTCTTTATACAGAGGTAGCTAGCAATGATTTATCTCTTCATGGAGGTGATTGATAACCACATAAATATATTCCAATGAGCCCAAATTAAATTGATCTCCAACTCCACTCCCCATTAGCCATATTCCAGAAATGCCCATGCCAACGACCTTACATAAAGGGAAGCTGGGATACAAGGGAAGTTGGAGTGGAAAGAACTAGCAATCTTGACCCACTGTGGTGAAAGTGTCAACCTTTGCAAATTTCCTGAGAACTTGACAACAGGGATGTATTGCAGAGGCCTCACCCTAGGCCTGGGTAGAGGCCCTGATGCTCAAGCAGCCTTAGCTTCAAGCTGAGTCCACCTCTGGGTTGAGCTGAGATTCAAAGAAGTTGAGGTGCTTAAAATCATCCAAGCTGGTCAGGATGAGGAGACTCCAGGAGTAAATCACAAGAGACACGTGGGGCTGAGAGCCAAGGGTGGAACAGCTAAGCACCAGTGGACTCCCCAGATACAGGGAGCAGCCCTCTTCCCTGACAAGGCTTCTGGCCAATGAGAAGCCATGAGCAGTTGCACCTGTTAGCTCCCTTTCTTCTCACCCTGTCCCTAGGAGTTGGAGGAGAAGGTGTATAGTCTCCTGCTAGATTCTGTGGTGGTAAAACCAGCTGTGAACAGCACTGGAACCAGTTTGGACATCGTGATTCCTGGCTGGGAGTTCCTTTGGGCCACAGACCCATCCTGAAAAACTGCAGGGCAGGCAGATTGCCCTCAGAAGCCATGAGTGGAGCACAAATAAACAGGAGCAAGAACCTATGGCACTCTTGCCATTCTTGTACTGAATTCTTTCCCCTAGAACCCATACATGTGCTCTTCCCTCCATCCATCTGGCCTTGTTCACATCCCACTCCACTGTTAGTCTCTCAATCTCGCTTCATGAAGTCCTGCCCAAACTTCCAGCTCAAAGGCCACCACCTCCAGGGACACAGCATCATATAAGCAATGGGAGTGGGTGACTACCACCTTAGGGAATCAGATAAAAGATATAGATGCCGCATTAAAGATGAACACAGACTTATACACAATTGTGCATCTGATTTCAGAGGTTGGGGCTCATCTAAAGCCTGGCTGTAGACCTCCAGTGGAGTGGAGAAAAAAGAACAGAATTTTAAAGTCAGTTCCAATCTGGACTCTGCCACTGATTCATGGTGTGACCCTGAGCAAGATTTAACTTCTCTGCCTCTGAGTGTCTTCACCTGTAAAGTGAGGTTGATTATTCCTACTTCCTGTACCCTAAAAAAGTATGAAGACAAAATAATGATAATATACCCATTCACAGACAGGACACCTGATGACCAGTGTTTGTAAGTTTCCCTCCCCTTCTCCTGTCCCTGAAAGAATCTAGGGAGCACACGGGGGTGCAAGAGGACAGTGAAGACAGAGGGAGGAGGCACCACTGGGGGGAGACATGTTCCCTCTGCCCTGCCCTGGCTGCTGCTCTGCCTGTCCCCTAATCTCTCTTCCCCTGTCAGCCAGGGCTCAGCCAGCCCAGTCTTATCTCTCCCCACAGCCAGCCTGGGACAGCTTTTCTCAACTAGATTTACATTTTTATTGATTTTCTTTCTCCCTTTGAGCAGTCCCAGCAGCCCCTTCCTTCTGCTTCGCCTTTTGCTATAAAATGGGCTAATGCTGGAAACAGTTCTGGCGCTGGCCAAGAAGTGATGGTTCCAGGATGGATCCATTGACCATTCATTCACTCATTTATTCAACCACTCAACCAACCAGCAGTTTTTATGGCTGCTCTACACCCCTGTCCTGGCCCTCTGGGGATGCTGCCTTGGGGGCAGGATGGGAAACTCCCAGTATAAGCAGATAAGCTGACAAGTAGTAACAAAAGCATGAGTAGTCATTTTGGAGAGGGGAAAAGGGCATGCTATGGATTCTCCCTGGAGCCATCATGGAAGGCTTCCCAGAAAAGGTTAAGTCAGAGCTGGCCTTGAAGATTAGGCAGGAAATCCCCAGGTAGAGGATATGTGAATGGGCATGAGAAACAGTGGGAAGAGCAAAGATAGGAAGAAGTAAGAGATCAAGGTGTGGGCTTCCCTGGTGGCTCAGGGGTAAAGAATCCAACTGCAGGTGGCACAGGTTCCACCCCTGGTCTGGGAAGATCCCACATGCCTTGGAGCAGCTGAGCCTGTGCAGCACCCCGACTGAGCTTGTGCTCTAGAGTAGGTGAGCCCAACAACCGAGTCCATGTGCCGCAGCCGCTGAGGCCCGTGTGCCTAGAGCCTGTGCTCTGCAACAAGAGAAGCCCATGAGCTGAAACGAAGAGAAGCCCCTGCTCTCAGCAACTAGAGAAAAGCCCGTGTAGCAGCGAAGACCCGGCACAACAGAAATAAATAAAAATCACATTTTTATAAAAAAAAAAAAGAGAGAGAGAGAGAAAGAGCAAAGTGTCTGAGATACGGTTCAAGAGTGATGTGGTTGGGATGTACTACATGTGCAGGGCCATCAGGAGAGAGAGGAGAGCCGAAGCTGGAGATACCTGTGGGGACCAAGCCTTGGTCCCAGCTAAAGGCTTTGGATGTCTTCCTGAGGGCAAAGAGAAGCCCTTGAAACACTGATTGATGGATCAGTCAATTGACTGGTTATTTTAAGCAGGGAGTGACATGACAAGATTTGCGCTTTAGAAAGACTGCAGGCTGCATCATGGGGGCTTTGAATGGAAATAAGAAGCTGGATGCCAGGAGCTCAGGCAGGAGACTGGTGTTCTAATGAAGAGGAGATGTAGGAAGCCTTGAACAAAGTCAACAGCAGCATCCTAGAAGACTGGACATCTAAGATGGTCTTAAAAGATGAGTAGGAACATATCAGGTGGAGAAGTTGGGGGACAGTGTCCAGGGACAAGAAACTACACAGATAAAAGCTCAAAATACAGAGAGTTCCTGTCAAGCTTGGGAAATTTCCACTAGTTCAGCAGGACTACAGTGTAGTCTAAGAGAGAGATCATAGTGAGGGATGATGCTGGAGCAGTTGGTTGGGACCCTCAATTGCTCTCAGTATTCTCTGTCTCCTGAACCTAGACTCAGGTAGAAGAAGAGGGGGAGCACTGGCCTTGTGTACAGAGGTGACCTTGTGGGGCTGTCTCCCCTGCAGACTGTGAGAACCTCTCCATGATCAGAGCGCTACATAGGATTACACTTTACAAAGTCCCTTCACACTGATTCTCAGAGCTGCCTGGTGAGGAATGTAGAACAGAAACTATTATCTCCACACAATGGCTACAGAAACCGAGGCAGGAACTTGTCCAAGGTCGCTCAGGTACCCTCCTCTTAAACCCCAGTGTTTTTCCTAATAAACGTACTTGTCCCTGACTCACACACACACAACAGATGTAGTAGCTGCTGACTGATGTGACTGGAACCTTCACCTTGAAGCTGGAGACATTCCAGCTGGGAAAACAGAACCAAGTTCCCTCTGCTTTGGAAGCCAACAGACATGAGGACAAATCCCATCTCCTCACTTTCCAGGTGTGGGAAGTCAACTGCATTCATCTCAGCCTTGGTTTTCTCATCGGAAAATTGGGAGAAAAAAGTCCTATGTTTCAGAGACTTGTGATGAGGGTTTAATATGATAATGTAGCCCTGTAGCAGTTAACTATTGCTGAGTAACAATTTATCCCCAAACTTAGCAGCTTAAAGCAACAAATATTTATTATCTCACACAATTTCTGAAAGAGGAAATGGCAACCCACTCCAAAGTTCTCGCCTAGAAAATTCCATGGGCAGAGGAGCCTAGCGGGCTGCAGTTCATGGGGCTACAAAGAGTCAGACAGGACTGAGTGACTGAGCACATGCAACATACTTTTGAGGATCAAGAGCTCAGAGTTGAGAGATTCTGGCTCAGAATGTCTCATGGGGTTGCTGTCAAGTGTCAGCCAGGGGTGCAGTCAACAGAAGGCTCAACCAGGATTGGAAGATCCACTGCCAAGCTCCCTCTGTGATTGTTGTCCAGTCTCCATCCTTTGCTGGCAGTTGGTCAAACATTTAGGTTCCATTTTACACAAGAGGTTCCATGAGACTGCTCATGACTGGGGGCTAACTTTCACTAAATGAATGAGCCAAGAAAGAGAAGCTACTAAGATGGAAGCCACAGTATCCTTTATAATCTAATCTTGGAAGTGACATACCATTACTTATATCATACTCTTTTGGTCACGCAGACTAAACTTGGCACAGTGTGGGACAGGAACACACACAGGTGTGGATACCAGGAGGTGTGGATCTTTGGGAGCTGTTGGAAACAAGCTACCACAAGTGTCAAAACAGGGCTTGGCACCCAATAGGTACTTATTCATTAGTAGCTGCTATTATTCTCCCAACGCTCACAGACTAGCCAAGGAGACAAGATTTGGACATGAAAAGATGAAAAGCTTGGCAAAGTAGACTGTGAAGTGAACTGGGCAATGTTCAATTACATGATGGAAGAGGATCCGCAGGACACAGGGGTGGAAATAAAGAAAAGCCACCTGGTGGAGGTGGAGCTGAGAAGGGAGGCTTCAGAGAGGAGACAGGGTGAGTGTGGCATGCACTGTTGGTTGCCTTCCAACAGCCAATCCCCTTTTCCTCTTTCCAACAGCAAGGTGCCCAGCCACAGGATGATCCAAGCCATTCATGGAGATGTCTTCCTCTTTGCCAGTGAGTAGTCTAAGAATGAACGTGTGACTTTATTTTGGTCAGTGAGATATGAGGGGATGGTCTTCTTGGAAAGCGCCCTCTTGGATAAGAGAGAGGCATGAGAGAAGATCCTTTTCATTTCCATGCCCTTTTTTCCTGTTTGGGAGGTCACGATACTTGGTGCCACATCAGCCACTCTGTGATCACAAGGAGACCTCTCTCTCAAGGCTTAGAATGGAAAAAGTGTGGGTCGTCAGAGACATGGTTGAATAGCCAGACCAACCCTGACTCCACGTCCCTCTGGATTCCTTGTTAGGAAATAAAAAGTTTAAGCCATCAGTTTTGGGGGTTTTTTTGGTGGGGGGCAGTTCTGGGTTTTTGCTGCTTTGCACGTGGGCTTTCTCTAGTTGTGGTGAGTGGGGGCTACTCTTGGTCATGGTGCTTGGGCTTCTCATTGAGGTGGCTTCTCTAGTTGTGGAGCACATGCTCAGTAGTCATGGCACATAAGCTTAGTTGCTCCGTGGCATGTGGGATCGTCACAGCCCAGGGATCAAATCGGTGTCCCCTGCATTGGCAGGCAGATTCTTATCCACTTCACCACCAGGGAAGTCCCCCCACCAGTCGTTTTGTGTCTGTTTGTTTGTTTTTGAGGTCATGTGCTCTGTGTGCTCAGCTGTGTCCAACTCTTTTTGGCCCGCCAGGCTCCTCTTTCCATGGAATTTTCCAGGCAAGAATACTGGAGCAAGTTGCCATTTCCTACTCCAGGAGATCTTCCCATCCTAGGGATTGAACCCATGTCTCTTGCATCTCCTTCATTGGCAGGTGGATTCTTAACCACCTGAGAAGCCCTTTTGAGGTTGGGGGAAAATATATTTAAATTGTGAAAAATGCATAAGAACTAAAAGAGAATTTTAAACTAACTGGAGTCCCTACTGCGTGGAGACAGGGGTGTGATAGGAGATTGGAGTGAGTGTCACAAGAAAACCTGAGACATCCTCTTATCTGGGAAAGGAATTTTGAGAGATATGAGAAAGAAAGGAATAAATACATCAGAGAGGGAGGGTGGCTGGTTACATGATACCTGAGTGAAATTTTTGACAAAGTGATACAGTGAAAATATTTAAATTTCCAGTTGGGCTGATGTGCTGTCCAGTAGAGTGGGAAATGCATGTCTTGAATTCTTCAGCTAAGACTCATGTGATCAATAGTGTGGGGACTGAAGTGTGTTATTGTGAGGCATCTGTTACCTGGAGGAGTGCACACAGGGTTAGAAGACATGGTCAAGTGAGGATGGAGAGAAAGTTATAGGAGCTTGATGATAAAACGGTACAGAGAATACTTTAAGGAGACACAATACTTGCCCTGTCCTCCAAGCTCATTTATGGATTTGATAGTTACCCCAAGAGAGAAAGTTTCAAATATACATTCATTTCAATATATGTCTCAGTATTTCCAAAAGTGTAGTAAGCCTAGTCATGGGAGCATTCAGAATAATTTTAGGTGATGTGCCAGAGACACTTGGCTTTTTGGTGTTGTTTGTTTTTAGATTTTATTTATTTCTTTATTTTTGGCTTTGCTGGGCCTTCATTGCTGCAAGTGGGCTTTTTCCTAGTTGCAATGAGAGGGGGCTGTTTCCTAGTTGTGGTGTGTGGGCTTATTTTGCAGTGGCTTCTCTTGTCGCAGAGCATGGGCTCTAGGGCACACAGGCTTCAGTAGTTGTGGCTCTCATAAGCCACCAGGCTTTCTCTTACTTGCATTCTAACTGAGAGCAAAGAATTCCAGTCCCCTCTGAGTTTCCTTTTCCCCAGGAAGGTAGAGTGAAACTGTGGTACGTGAAAGGGTCCTTGGCTGGGAGGCAAGAGTCCTTGGTCTAACCCCAGTTCTATCTCTGAGTTGCTCTGTGATTTTGAGCAAATCCCTGCCCCTATGGGCCTCCAATAATCATAGCTAATATTTATTGACTGCTTGCTGTGTGCCAAGCATTCTGCTAAGAGCTTCCCTTGCATTATCTCATTCAATCCTCCCATCAACTCTGCTATGTCAATATTATTATTGTCTTTATTTTTTAGATAAGGAGACTGAGGCTCAAGGATTTTAGGTAACTTGCCCAAGGTTACAGAACAAGTTAGTGCTGGATCTTTGGATTCTGAATTCAGGCTCATCTCTCTTCTCAAAAGACCTGGCTCCTAAACATAATGCTATATTGCTTTGCAGTAAAAGGAAGTCTCTGGACAAGATGACCTCTAAGGGCCTTTCTGCTCAAATATTCTTTGACTTGCTGTCCCATTTCTAGCTACATGATGAACAAACCAGCTTATCCTAGAGAAGAAAGAAATAAGGGCTGTCTTTAGCCATCTGAAAAGCTGTCATGTGAGTGGAAGATTAGACCTAGTGTATCTCAGAGGACATGAACTGGACTGATGTGTGGACACTACAGGGAGGCAGCTTATATAAGGGAGAGCTTCTTAGCTTCCATTCAGCTGGGGGTTGGGGTATGCAGAGAGGCAATGACACCCCTGTCACGAAATTGACCCAAGGCTGTGCTTGATAAACATTTGTCAGAAGTACTGCATTGAGTAGGAATGGAGTTGAATGGCTTAAAACCTGGGGTAGGAATTAAATGGGATCATATACTCTAGTATATTCTAATACTCCCAGCACCATAACTGATACAAATAGAGTCAATAAATTGCTGTTTCTTTTCCTTTTTGACACTGAGATTCTTGGATTTTAAGAAGCTCTAATATGGGTTTTTGGCCATTTGGCTTTAACATGCCACAGTTCTATAATTTTAACACACTGTAATTCTGCCCTGCTAACATGCTATGGTTTTAATATTCTAACTTGCCATGATTGTGTGACTCTAGAAGCTGCACAGTCTATGATTTTGTAATTTAATAGTCTCTAGCTTTAACAATCCCAGATTCAATAAAATGTCTCTTCCCAGCTCCAAAAGCATGAAGGAGTTGCTCTGTATGTAGTGCTTCACTCGCTTGGACACACACTGGGCTACCTCTCTGTTCATGTTATCATCGCTGCCGCCCCTACCAGCCTTGGGCTCTCTGTTCCAACTGACCCTCCTCCCTGATTCCTACCTCAGCCTCACTCTGCAGTCTCCACACCCACAAAGCAGGTATATTCACTCTCTATCTTCTGGTGATTGTTCATTAAATAAGAACCTTCTCTGTGCCCAGGCTTATTCTTATTCCAAGAGGAATATAAAAGAATGAAAAGGCATGATTGTAATACTAAGGGCTCAAGTCCCTTGCTCTTAGTTTCACTCAAAATCACCTCTACCAGAAAGCTTTATTTGATTGATACTGAATATCTAGCACCAAAAACCTTAATCACAAATGTGAAGATTTGACATCTTTGGTTGATTATAGAGCATATTTTAATTTATCTGTTATCTTATTTCTCTGATTATAATTGAGGCTCCCCCATAAATGAAGAGTGTCTCTTCAACCAAACAGAGTTTTCTAGAGGAAGACAATGTCTTCCTCATCAGACTGGAGGCTCCATATAGGCATGGTCTATGCCTCTCTTATATCATACTTGAGCTTGAGTTAAAGGCAGAATCTGGTTTCTCCACCAGATTAATAAATTCCCAAAGATAAGTTCATTTCTCTGCCATAGACTGAGGACTTTATAAAAGCAGAAGATATATCTCCCCTTAATATGAGGAATCCACAAAGATCAAGGACTGGGCTTTTGTCCTCATACTGGGGCAACTTCCTGAAATCAAGGGGTTAAAGGTGCTCCCTTCTCTTTTTATTTGTTTAACCCCAGTTCAGGACTCTAGTCTTAAGGGATATTTTCTCTAAATCAGATAGACAAATGAAGAAGAGAAGATTTGAAACTCAAACCTTTCCCCCAACAGTTCCAGACCTTTTCTTGCTCTATCCTGAGCCACCTCCTAAGAGCTGCCGTCCCTCTGCCCAGGTTGGGCCCTTCCCAGCCACTCAGAACAGTAAGTGAAGATGTCAGCACCTTGGACAACGCCCAACCCATTACAGGACTCGGAGCCAGCGGAAGCCAAGCTCTTCAACTTCCCTTAGCCTCTGGGTGATGGATTTCCTCGTTTCTCAATTTGATTAAAGCCCAGTAGATAACCAGAGCGCCTTGTTCCTTTCTCTTCTCTCTTCCTGATGAACATAATTAACTCCGTCAGGCTGGGAATACTTGCTCTTAAATACTGCCTGCCCAGCCCCCACCTAGACACGAATCAGGAACACATAGCCAGAACAACTGAAAGACTCACATTTTTTTCTTGGAGAATGGAGGTGGGAGAGGAAGCTCTCCGGAAATGTATAGGGGGCTGTGACTGGAGATGAAATGTGGTGGTTGGGTAAAGAAAATCCCAAACTGAAAGTCAGGAAATCTGAAGCTTAGTTCTGACTTTGCCACTAATCTAGATAGGATCTACAGGAAGTGGCATGCCCTTTATGAGACTTTTTTTTTTTTCATTTTTAAGATGAGGATGTTGGATTAGGCAATCTCAAATGTTGTGTTCAGTGCTAAAATTATTTAAAACAGACAGGGGAAGAGATTTGCCCAAGGCCATATAGCAAGCTGATGGCAAAGGTGGGTCTGAATTCATAGCTCCTGGTTTCTACTTCAGTGATATTTCCCTTGCAAAGAGCTCCCCACTTTGTCCACATCGCAGACTTTTTGCCTGGGAACAGGGCTGAAGAAGTCGAGGACAGGAGGGATTGAGTTCATTTATACCAACAAAAGGAAATAAAGGTCAAGATATGTGGAAAAGCTAATCTCTCTTCAGAAAGCATGATAAAAATAACTGAGATTGGGGGAAAGGAACACCTGACAGACAGAAATTCAGCCCTAAACTCAGAGAAATCCAGAGACGTTTTGTGTTTTGCCCAAGGCCATCAGCAAGGCAACTATAGAATCCTCTTAAACAGAAAGAGCAAACCCTTATCCTGATCAAGTGTTGGGGGTGTCCCTGTCAGAGAAAAAAAAAAAATCAATCAGGAAGTATGCATTAGGTTACCAAAATGTGCCCCCATCTGCACTAGGCACCTTTGGCAGGAACATACAAAATGGGACATGAATTCTGCTTTCTATACCTTTAATGTGCTGCTTCTACTGGAATTACTTCCAATACATCTGTGTATGCCCAAATACTGCTGTCCCATCAGGGCTCAAACCAGAGTTTCCCCTGTTGGGAAAGCATCCATAATCTTATCCAGATGCCCCTTCTCTCTCCTCTGAACCTCCAACACATTTTCTTTCTTCCTGTTTTATCATACTAAGCATCATCTGTCTTATCTGCTCCCATCCACTCCCCTAAGAAGACAGAGAATTGCATTTCATTCAGCTTTGAAGCACTCAGAATACTCAACACAAGATCTGAGATGTGATAGAATCTCTGAAAGTATTGGATGGATGGATAGATGGATGGATGATGAATATTGATGTGTGGGTGACTGGGAAAGAGAGTAGATGAAAGGATGGATGTGTGGATGGGTAAGTGGGTGTATGGGTGGATGGTGGGTAAATTTATGGATGGACAGATAAGTACAAAATATAGGTGGGGAAAAGGTAATCAGGTTGGTAGGTAGGTGGGAAGATGGACAGGTGAATGAGTACATGAGTGATTCTATGCACAGCTAAATGAAGGGTATGTAGGTGGACAGTGTGGTTGGTGAGTGGATAGATTGATACATAGTTAGATAGTTGTGTGGGCGAATGATGTATAATTACATGATTATATGGTAAGATAAATGTTAGTGTATATGGAAAGAATAATTATGGGAAACATGGAGACATTCTTAAATATCATAAAGATCATCATGGAGACTTTCTATTGCTAACATCAGAAAAATGACCATGGGGGTGAGCTGACTCTATCCTTAAATTGAGTCAAAAGTGTGCTAAGACCCCAAAAGATCTCAGGCTGATATCAGTGAAAGTCTAATAACATGATCAAAAAAGGTAGTGGTCTTCTTCCAGGGCTTGTGTTCTGCTCTGTGCATCAGGAGGGATGATGACATCCGTGTCTTATCCACATAGTAGATACAGTGAGGAGTAATCTGTCAAATCTACCAAATGAGGAACTGGTGAAAGAACCAGGAGTATTCAGCCTGGAGAAAAGTCAGGGATGATAATCCCTATGGCTCAGGATCTGGCTGGCTGTCTTGGGGCATGCCCTGTGGCCCCAGAGGCAAAGCAAACTCCCAGAGGAAGTCACAAGACTGGGGTCTCAGCCTCATGGGAGAAAGGACATCATACAATGAGAAGGACTTTCTTGGGAGAGTGAGATTTCCATCTCTAAGGCTGCACAAGAAGGACATTCTCTAGCAGAGAAGCTACAAAGTGGAGACTGCTTCGTGTGGAAAGCAAATAAAGGCAACTCTACAGTCTCTTCCCACCCCCAAATTAAATCATCTGCTCATCTCTTCAATCCTCAGCAATTAGGTTTAGCTATGTTCTGTGTTCACATTAAAATGTGGGGAATTTCCATCTAGCACTGAGGGTTTAGGGAGATATGAGAGACAGAAATAGGATCTAATGGAACCCTCAACTTTCTGTTTGGGTCTGGGGTATGAGGAATGAGGAGAAACTGAAAATGTCCTTTCAGAGGCCCAAATGACAAGGGAGGGGGAGAATCAGAGCCACCCAGAGCCAATCCATGACCTAGATTCTCTGTAATTAATGAGCCTACGTCACGGACGTGTTGGCTTCTGATCAACACTGTCTCCCCAACCCTGCCCAGCTCTCTGGTATGAGAAGATTAAATCAATTAGGAGGAGGAGGAGATCTGGCTGGCGCTGGTTAGGAACAGTGGATAATTCACTTACATAACAGGGGATTGAGGTTTAGACTTGGCCCCTCAGTAGTGGGCGTGGATCCCAGACCCCAAGCTTTTGGGAAGAGACCTCAGGGGTTGCGAGTAAAAGCAGAGGGGGAAAAGAGAGGCTGCAGGGGAAAGGGCAGCCATGAGCCCAGAAGGAGGCCCATATTCCATCTTCCTGCTGAGAACTAACTCCCTGTTCTCTGGTCTGGGAGAGGGACAAATTGAAAAACTGACCCCCAGTGAGGGTATCCCAGCCACCAGGATTTTTCAAAAATGAAAATCTGACCAAGCCTCTCTCCTTAGCCTGGCATTCAAAGCCCTGCAAATTTGCCAGCTGCATCTCCTGTCTCCAAGGGGTGGGGGTGGGTAGAGAGGCAAAAAATACCTCCTAGTTTTTCCCTCTCTGCCTGGTCCCAGCTAGGCACTGGAGGTACAGAGAGAAACAGACAGAGAAGTATGGCCTAGTGGAGGGGACATATCCCTACAACGTTCTATGCCAAGTGATACAACAGAGGCCCTCCTGGGCAGGACCCAGAGAGGTCACAATATGAAGACTTCCTGGGGCCAGTTCCAGAAGGCTCCCCAGGGAAGGCAGTAATTGCACTCACTGAGCCTTAAAGGAAGGATGGATTAGTGGGAGTTCACTGCGCTGACCTGGTTGAGGGAGGGCCTTGGGTGGAGGGAAAGGCATGTACAAAGGCATGGCAGTGAAACAGCTTGGCACACATTTAGGGAGCTAGCTGGTGTGTCTGGAGCCTAGAGCAGGACATAGGAATGCGGGAGATGAGCCAGAAGAGGTAGCTGGTCCCAGTCTTGCTTCTGATGGCACGCCAAGAAGGGACTGAGGCAAGGACCCCAGAGTCTCTCTGATCAACCCTCGCTTCCTGAGCACTGACGGTGTACCAGGCCCCGTGCTGGGACTAGGAGCAGATGGGAGTGGGGATAAAGAGATGAATGAGAACCAGGTCCTGTCCTCCAGGAGTTCTAGAAGTGCACACAAATATTTCCCCTTACCAAACTGATGGTCCTGGCTTGGTTCTAGGTAGGACTCAGGCATGGCTGATGTCTCTGGAGCTCTGCTTGTTGGCTGGATCTGCCTGTAACCCCTTGCCCAAGGACTGAGATACCCAGGCAAGAAGTCTTGCTGGTCAAAAGTGACCTGGCCTCTGGAGGCCTGCTCCTGACACCTAATTCCTGAGGACAAGTCCTATGGCAAACAAAGTCCCCATGGGAAAATTCAGATAAGATAGGGGAGAGTGACCAGCGGAGCTGGTGTCCTAGAGAGGGAGGCAAGGCATGGATCAAGAAACATATAAGAGTTAGACTCGAAGGGTTTCAGGAGACACTCAGGGTTGTTATCTTGGGTCATGCCATCTTATGGGAAACAGGAGGATGTAAGGTCAGGAGCTGCAACAGTTTCAAGCTCCTCAGTTACAGGATTCACTGGGTGGTGGCCATGAAACCTTAGGAATTCAAGTGGCCCACACACAAGCGGTCTGTAGGAAGTGGCTGGTGGAAATCCTTCCCTTCCCTATTCTCTCCCTTCCTTCAGTCTTTCTTTCAGCAGCTCTCGTACCTCTTCTCTTCAAGCAGGCTCTGGGTTGAACAATAAGGCACAGACCTAGGGTCATCCTGTTCTTTGTCCAAATGACCAGCATTAAGTACAACATTCCAGCACATCTAGGACTTGTCTGCATTTAAAATGTCTGGGAATTGAAGCTAGGGTCTGAAATTTATTCTGCTTTTAAAAAAGATTTAGGAAGTAACCTTTGTGATTGCAAGCAAAAGAAACTTACTGAAACTAAGCAAAACGGAAAAAAAAAAAAAAAAATTTGCAGTTCCACTGGGCAGCTAAGAATGTTTGAGAAAGCTGGAGAACCAAATGAGCATGCAACTGGACTCATGGCCAGGGTTGTGTAATACCACAGGAACAAATGGCCCAGCACTTCCACCGGCCTGCCCTTTGAACATCTCCACCATACTGCGACCCAGACATGGCACTGCCACAAGATGTAAGCACAAATGAATGCTAACGAATCTTCTTGCCAGCCTCACTAATTGTCACACCAAAGCTCTGAGACAGGTACAACTGGTCAAACCGGCAGGAAGTGGGAGTGGGAGAGAATCTGGCTCCTTTTGACTTTGAAATTGAAGATTGGGTCCTAGTTTCCACAAGGACTCACCTAGTGGGAGATTCACTCAAAATATAATACAAAGCAATGGATTGGCCTTAGGCAGGAGAAAATGTGACAAATGCTCACTAAACCTTTACTGAGGAGTCACTAAATGCTGGGTGTGTTCCAGGAGTTCTACATAAGCAAATCTACAAAGCAAACTCTCTTTTAAATTGGATATTGGTTGATCCCATTTTATAGCTGAGGAAATTGAGATTTTGGAAGTAAACTAACATTCATTCAGCTGGTAAGTGATGGAACCAGGATTCCAATACAAGTGGATGGTTTTGTTGTTATAAATACATTATGCTGTCTCCCAAATTGTAACTACAGAGAATTTGTGTTTATGATTCCTAATGGGAAATAGATGGGGAAACAGTGGAAACAGTGTCAGACTTTATTTTGGGGGGCTCCAAAATCCTGCAGGTGGTGATCGCAGCCATGAAATTAAAAGACGCTTACTCCTTGGAAGGAAAGTTATGACCAACCTAGATAGCATATTCAAAAGCAGAGACATTACTTTGCCAACAAAGATCCATCTAGTCAAGGCTATGGTTTTTCCAGTAGTCATGTATGGATGTGAGAGTTGGACTGTGAAGAAAGCTGAGCGCAGAAGACTTGATGCTTTTGAACTGTGGTGTTTGAGAAGACTCTTGAGAGTCCCTTGGACTGCGAGGAGATCCAGTCAGTTCATCTAAAAGAGATCAGTCCTGGGTGTTCTTTGGAAGGAGTGATGCTAAAGCTGAAACTCCAGTACTTTGGCCACCTCATGCAAAGAGTTGACTTATTGGAAAAGACTCCGATGCTGGGAGGGACTGGGGGCAGGAGGAGAAGGGGATGACAGAGGATGAGATGGCTGGATGGCATCACTGACTCAATGGACATGAGTTTGAGTGAGCTCTGGGAATTAGTGGACAGGGAGGCCTGGGGTGCTGCAATTCATGGGGTTGCAAAGAGTCGGACACGACTGAGTGACTGAACTGAACTGGATGTTTTTTTTTTAAAGTGTGGGACAAATAAAAATGACTAGAAGTAAATGCTCCAATATCTTCACACAATGATTGAAGGGCTAATAAAATTATGAATAATTTTTCCCTGCTTTTTTATGTTTTTCTGTACTTTCTTTTTTAAAAAAGAGTATAATTACTCTAATAATTATAAGACAAAATAAAATGACAATAGTTTAAAAGATTCTACCAGTATTAACACAATCATGGAGAAACCATGCATAGAAAAAAGACTGGAAGGAAATTTATCCAAAAAGTCTCTGGATAGTGGGATATGGGTCTGCTTTCTTTCAACTTCCGTTTTTCAAATTTTTTATAGTGAGCACACTCTGAAACAAACAGTAAAATTAGTTTTATTTTTAAACCCAGTGTAAAAATGGTATTAGCTAAGAGATGGTACAATCCCATCTTAGTCCTTTCAAGTTCCCATGTGTGGTGTTAGTCACTCAATAGTGTCCAACTTTTTGTGACCCCAAGGACTGTAGTCCGCCAGGCTCCCCTGTCCATGGAATTTCCCAGGCAAGAATACTGGAGTGGGTTGTCATTTCCTTCTCCAGGGGATCTTCCCCACCCAGGGATCAAACGTGGGTCTCTGCATTGTAGACAGATTCTTTATCATCTGGGCCACCAGGGAAACCCTTCAAGTTCCCATAGTCATGTCCTATAGTGATTGGAAGCTAAGTTGGTTCTGGGTTTTCTGGAGCAGCCTGGCAGTCCCTTGCAGTGTTTGCTACCAGAGTTGGCATAGCTGGCATGCATCACGGTCACCAGTTATCTCAGCCATCATGGGAATAACCCAGCATTCCCACCTCTTGTTACAGTGTACATGTTATCAGGCTCTACTTACCTCTGAGGATTTAGCTCAGGGGGCTGGGCTCTTCCTCTCTGCTGGTTTTCTCTCTCATTTCCCAGGCTTCAGGGTTCACCTTTCCTCCTATGAATGGGGTGGGGATGCCCAGTCATGGAAAGTTTAGGTCTGTCAAAGGTGCCATCTGTCTCCTGGTCTGAGTTACAAGTCCCCTTTCCCCTCTCCTCTCTGCACTGCCCCAATGCCAAGTGAGGTTTGGTCCTATCTGGCCCTTGTCTGGTGGGAGAGTCAGTCTTCCAACCTCAGAGAGACTCTAGACTATTCTCTGCCTTAGGAATGTCCCAATCAGGGCTTCCCAGGTGGCTCAGTGGGTAAAGAATCCACCTGCAATGCAGGAGGAACATCCCAATCAGATGGAAGAGGAAGTGTTTTTCCACTCATGGGGAGTGGAATAAGGAGACAAGACAGGAGACAATAGGAGTTTATTCATACTGGAAGAAATCAGTCTCAGCCAAGCTTGATCCCTAAAGTTTCTGCCAGGACCTCACTACCTCCTTACCTCCTCCTCCAGGTTGGACAGTCCCAGTCATAGCCTCCTGGGTCCTCTGCTCCCTCCCCTCCCCTACCTCCCCAAGCACACAGGGGTTTCTGTGCCCTGTGTATCATCCCTGGCATCCTCCGGTAAGTCACACACACCACTAGTCCCCACTTCTACTTCCTGCTTCCTGCTCCCCTGGGCAAAGAGAGGGAGCTAGATCATCGGACAGGTCCTCCATCTCAGTGGGGACATTCTTATCTCACTGCCCCTTCCCGGACCCCTCCCCTTCCCCCTTCCTTCTCAGTTTCTTCACCAATCCGCTCCCTCTTCTTCTCCTTCCTTGCCCTCCTTCTTCTTGCCGAGCCCCCAGAATCTCCTGGTGGAGACCCACTTGGCTCCTGCAGTGGCCAAGCTGCCGCAGTAAGGGATGCAGTAGGGTAGAGTAGAGGCGGCTGGGGAAGGGAGAAGGGCCCAGGCCAAGGCAGAGGTTGCCAAGGCTGGGCAGGGTGGGCAGCCAGCCTGAGAAGCCTCAGCCAAAGCTGCCTCAGCAGCTTCTGCTAAACTCCAGCAAGGCATCTATGCTCACTGCTCACTCCGCTCGGGTGGCCGCTCCAGAGCTGAGAGGCTCTGGGGGAGGGAAGCATCTGCTGAGGTCAGCACAGCCTCCAGAAACCTCTTCAGCAGAGGAGAAGGCCCCATAGAGTCCCAGCTCCACCTCTGGACAGAGGAATAAGAGGAAATGACACTTCCTCCTTCTTAGGGAGTGTGACTTGTGACTTAGTTTCTGGCAATCTAGAATCCAGGGCTGAGACGGTCCCCAAACACCTGCTGGATACAGGTATCTCTTCTACTCCCCAGCGGCTGTAAAGCATTCCCAACGTGCCTTCTGGGGTTGGAAGCACCTTCCCTCCTACGGCAGCCCAATCCACTGGGAAATTATCCACGCTCAGTTATCAAACTGTCACCAGTGTCTCCTCAGTGCCAGGACCTGGGCTGGGCCCTAGGGATGCAAGGATGAACATGGTTCCTGCCTTCAAGGAGCTCTCCATCTAAGGAAGGAGACAGACATTGAGCACACACAGTGATGGGGTGTGTGAGAACCCAGAGGTGGCCCAGAGCCAGCAACGTAGAGGCAGGAACTGCTTCCCAGGGCAGGCAATGGATCCCAGGGAGCCTTGAATAACCAAGCAGCTTCAATTACCAACAACTCCCAGCCTTGCAGGTCCAGCCTTGACATGGCTCCCGAATGCCAGACTTAAATATCCAACTGCCCATTCAGCATCTCCACTTGGATGTCTTGGCATCTCTAACACATCAGGATCAAGGAGCTGGGCCCTAGGGATGCAAGGATGAACATGGTTCCTGCCTTCAAGGAGCTCTCCATCTAAGGAAGGAGACAGACATTGAGCACACACAGTGATGGGGTGTGTGGGAACCCAGAGGTGGCCCAGAGCCAGCAACGTAGAGGTCAGGAACTGCTTCCCAGGGCAGGCAATGGATCCCAGGGAGCCTTGAATAACCAAGCAGCTTCAATTACCAACAACTCCCAGCCTTGCAGGTCCAGCCTTGACATGGCTCCCGAATGCCAGACTTAAATATCCAACTGCCCATTCAGCATCTCCACTTGGATGTCTTGGCATCTCTAACACATCAGGATCAAGGCCAAGTTCACCCTCTCTGCCACCCTGCATCTGGCCTTCCCTCTCTCAGGGCATGATCACATCATCCACAAGCTGGACACCCCAGAGCCATCCCTCCCCCAGCCCCATACCCAGTCTGTCACCAGGCGCCAAGTGACAAATCCATTGCTGCTCCCACCCCCACCACCCAGCCCAAACACTGGCACCTTCCGCCTGCACGCCCCCAACAATATCTTCAGTTGTTTTCTCACACTTTCCCCCCTTGTCCTGTAGCAACAGTGGTCTTTCCGAACAGCACATAAAATTGTCACCTTTCTGCTTAAAAGCCTTCAGTGGCTTCTCCTTGCCTTTGGGAGAAAGGTTAACATCTTGAACAAGGCCTGCAAGGCCCACAAGGCCTGGCCTTTGCAGACCTCGCCAACTGTTATCTCAGCAACCCTCTCCTCCATCTCTTGATCTGTTGTCTCTGTCCCACCCCCAGCCTGGGGGCCCCACCTCAGAGACCTTTGTACATGTCATTCACACTGCCTCCCCCTTGGGCACAAAGACGTGGTCTGCCATCCTTTCCTTTGCCAAACTGACTCCATGGATATCTGTTCTTTGCATGTTCACTGTCACTGAATGCCAGTCTCTGGCCCTTCTCACTTGAAGGAATAGCTTAAGGACACAGCCAATGGTCACAGAGTAATTGGCAGATTTGCTACCCAAGATCTCAGAACCTCCCAGAATTCCCAAAGGCACAGTCCTGGCCCTGGCTTCCAGGTGCCTTCCAGAACTCCCACTCTTATTCTGCTTTCTCCCTCCATTTCTGGACTGGGGGCTGGGAGTGGAGGGTGGGCAAATCTCACCATCCCCTCAGCCTAGACACTTTCTGGGCCTTACAGTGAGCCCAGAGGGGCAGAAATGTAGTGCCCAGGTTGGTACCCTTTGCCTGGGCTTGCAACCCTGGGCTCCCAGATCAGCCAGCCATCCTCGACCTCAGGTCAGGTACTGCCTTCTCTGTACAGTTTTCCAGGACTCCCTGGGGCAGGAAGGCTGTCTTCCTCAGGCTCCCACAGCACTCAGTGTGCCCAGAACTGCCAATTTGCCTGTGGTTGTGTTGGTTTCTCTAATCAGCTTGTTCGGGTGCTGGGTATTTCATCTCTGCACCCTGAGTCTGGCTTCAGGGTGATCTCAAAACAGAATCTCACCTAAACAGACATTTCTCCAAAGAAGGCATACAGATGGCTAACAAACACATGAAATGATTCTCAACATTGTTCATTATTAGAGAAATGCAAATCAAAACTACAATGAGCCATCACCTCACACTGGTCAGAATGGCCATCATCAAAAAGCCTACAAACAATACATGCTGGAGAGGGTGTGGAGAAAAGGGAATCCTCTTGCACTGTTGGTGGGAATGTAAACTGATACAGACAGTATGGAAGATGGTATGGAGATTCCTTAAAAAGCTAGGAATAAAACCACCATATGACCCAGCAATCCCACTCCTAGGCATATACCCCGAGGAAACCAAAACTGAAAAATTCACAGTACCCCAATGTTCACTGAAGTACTATTTACAATTGCATGAATGTGGAAGTATCCTAGGTGTTCATTGACAGATGAACGGGTAAAGAAGTTGTGGTACACATACACAAAGGAATATTACTCAGCCATGTAAAGGAATGCATTTGAATCAGTTCTAATGAGGTAGATGAATCTAGAGCCTATTATACAGAGTGAAGTAAATCAGAAACAGCAAGATATAGTATATTAACACATATATACAGAATCTAGAAAGACAGTACTGATGAATTTATTTGCAGGCTAGCAATGGAGAAACAGAAAAAGAGAACAGACTTATGGACATGGGGAGAGGGGAGGAGAGGGTGAGATGCATGGAGAGAGTAACACGGAAACTTACATTACCACATGTAAAATAGATAGCCAATGGGGATTTGCCATATGACTTAGGAAACTCAAACAGGGGCTCTGTACCAACCTAGAGGGGGGGATGGGAAGGAAATGGGAGGGAGGTTCAAGAGAGAGGGTATATATGTACACCAAAGGCTGATTCATGTTGATGTTTGACAGAAAACAACAAAATTCTACAAAGCAATTATCCTTCAACTAAAAAATAAATAAATTTTAAAAAAGAAATAAGAGAGAGTCTCAGAAAAGCCTCAGCTCTAGAATTTGGGACTAACATCTCATAAATGTGGACTTTTGTCTTTTCGCATCAAGTGCTGTTAAGTGAGAAGGTGGAGTCTGACCAGCCTTATTTTTGACATCATCTCCACCCATTTTTAACCAAGAGCAAGTGCTTAGCTTCTCAGGGCCTCAGTTGCTTCCCCTCAAGATGAGAGCAACAGCCCCCTCTTAGGAGTTTCATAATTAAGTGAGTGATAGTATGCAAAGATGGGCTCAATAAAGGACAGAAATGGTATGGACCTGACAGAAACAGAAGATATTAAGAAGAGGTGGCAAGAATACATGGAAGAACTGTACAAAAAAGATCTTCACGACCCAGATAATCATGATGATGTGATGACTAATCTAGAGCCAGACATCTTGGAATGTGAAGTCAAGTGGGCCTTAGAAAGCATCACTATGAACAAAGCTAGTGGAGGTGATGGAATTCCAGTTGAGCTGTTTCAAATCCTGAAAGATGATGCTGTGAAAGTGCTGCACTCAATATGCCAGCAAATCTGGAAAACTCAGCAGTGGCCACAGGACTGGAAAAGGTCAGTTTTCATTCCAATTCCAAAGAAAGGCAATGCCAAAGAATGCTCAAACTACCGCACAATTGCACTCATCTCACATGCTAGTAAAGTAATGCTCAAAATTCTCCAAGCCAGACTTCAGCAATACGTGAACCGTGAACTCCCTGATGTTCAAGCTGGTTTTAGAAAAGGCAGAGGAACCAGAGATCAAATTGCCAACATCTGCTGGATCATCGAAAAAGCAAGAGAGTTCCAGAAAAACATCTATTTCTGCTTTCTTGACTATGCCAAAGCCTTTGACTGTGTGGATTACAATAAACTGTGGAAAATTCTGAAAGAGATGGGAATACCAGACCACCTAACCTGCCTCTTGAGAAATCTGTATGCAGATCAGGAAGCAACAGTTAGAACTGGACATGGAACAACAGACTGGTTCCAAATAGGAAAAGGAGTATGTCAAGGCTGTATATTATCACCCTGCTTATTTTACTTCTATGCAGAGTACATCATGAGAAAGGCTGGATTGGAAGAAACACAAGCTGGAATCAAGATTGCTGGGAGAAATATCAATAACCTCAGATATGCAGATGACACCACCCTTATGGCAGAGAGTGAAGAGGAACTAAAAAGCCTCTTGTTGAAAGTGAGAGTGAAAAAGTTGGCTTAAAGCTCAACATTCAGAAAACGAAGATCATGGCATCTGGTCCCATCACTTCATGGGAAATAGATGGGGAAGCAGTAGAAACAGTGTCAGACTTTATTTTTTTGGGCTCCAAAATCACTGCAGATGGTGACTGCAGCCATGAAATTAAAAGATGCTTACTCCTTGGAATAAAAGTTATGACCAACCTAGATAGTATATTCAAAAGCAGAGACATTACTTTGCTGACTAAGGTCCGTCTAGTCAAGGCTATGGTTTTTCCTATGGTCATGTATGGATGTGAGAGTTGGACTGTGAAGAAGGCTGAGAGCCGAAGAATGGATGCTTTTGAACTGTGGTGTTGGAGAAGACTCTTGAGAGTCCCTTGGACTGCAAGGAGATCCAACCAGTCCATTCTGAAGGAGATCAACCCTGGGATTTCTTTGGAAGGAATGATGCTAAAACTGAAGCTGCAGTACTTTGGCCACCTCATGCGAAGAGTTGACTCATTGGAAAAGACCCTGATGCTGGGAGGGATTGGGGGCAGGAGGAGAAGGGGACGACCGAGGATGAGATGGCTGGATGGCATCACAGACTCAATGGATGTGAGTCTGAGTGAACTCCGGGAGTTGGTGATGGACAGGGAGGCCTGGCGTGCTGCGATTCATGGGGTCGCAAAGAGTCGGACACGACTGAGCGACTGAACGGACGAACAGAGTATGCAAAGGTTATGGTAGATAGCGGAGAATCCCAAGGACAGAGAAGCCTGGTGGGCTGCAGTTTATGGCATCACAAAGAGTTGGACACAATCAAGGCAACTTAGCATGCACCCATGTGCTCATGTGTTCAATAACTCCTTCCCCTCTCCCTCACCCAACATTTTCCCTGATAGGGACTTGGCATTTACCTGGATGACCTGAACCTACAGTTGTCACCTATAGGCCAAGTCAATTCAGATCATTTTGAAACCTAGTCTGGCCATCTGACATCATCACACTCCCACCACAGACTAGATACACATTTTATTTGGCCTCATCCAAGTCCTTCAAAAATACTTCAGACCCACAAGTCAACCTGGGGGATGGAGTCTGAGCAGGGCTCTAGTCTGCCCTCCAGGCTGCCATTGATCTGCTAATCAATTCTCCTCCACCAGCTAGCCAGGCAGCTAGGGATTCCCCTGGAGTGTCAGTCACTATTTGATCCTGCCCCTCATCTTGCCATAAAAATACCTTGGGAGATGTTCCAAATGCCTTTTGGGTTTCTTTTTTTTTTTTTCATGATTATAGTTGACTTACAGTGTTAATTTCTGCAGTATAGCAAAGTGATTCCGTTAAACACATATATTCTTTTTTTATATACTCTTTTCCATATGGTTTATCAGGGTACTGAATATAGTTCTCTGTGCTATGCAACGGGACCTTGCTGTTTATCAGCTCTCTATATAGAAGCTTACATCTGCTAACCCCAACCTTGCACTCCATCCCTCCCCAAAAGCCCTCCCTCTCAGAACCATCAACCACAGAACCCCAGTCTGTTCTCTATGTCTGTGAGTCTGTTTTTGTTTCACAGATAGGTTCATTCTTGTCATATTTTAGATTCCACACATAAGTGATATCATATGGTCAAATGCCTTTTTGAAATCAAGATTTTTTTCAAGACTCTGATAGACCCACTGACCTCATGTTCTCCCAAAGGAGGAGATGGGAGATTAGCCTGAAAGTAAGTCTATGCTGGGTCCTGATGACCACTGCATTTTCTTCTTCTTTTTAATGATGTAAAGCATTCTGTTTCTGCTCTCTGTTAGTGTTGTGAAATCTGAAGAATTTTTAGTCCTCAGTGAAAAGTTGCACTTAGAAATGAGCAAATTAACCCAGGCTACTTGACTAGTGGCTGAAAACGGCTCAAAACACTTAAATTAAAATCTCCCTCAACCACAGGAAATTTGCTTTCTGGATGAATGAAGGTTTTCTATAGGCAGGTAAATTTCTGTCCTGCTCTTCTGACTCATGATAAATGTGGAATGGAAAATTCAAATAATCGCTGTCTTCTTATAATACTGAGTCAAACATTCACTTGTTAAATAACACTGTGCCTTCACAAAAGCTGAGCTGTATATTTTAAGATCTAGCGAAGAAGCTGGGCCGATTATGATTTTCAAAGTTTTTTGTAAGATTATTGAGAACATAAAAAGCCAGTACAAGAGGGAGAATAATGAAATCCAGCAGGAATAATTTGTAATTAGAAAACCCCATGCAATTCTTCAGCCAAGGATAATGGTGATCCATCTTAAAAACACACGTGTCCCATGCTGGGCACTGATGAGGCTAATCAGACACACTCCACTGACGTTTTTCACAATGCTGAGGGCCCCCTAATTGCTGGTGGGTGCAGACAGGCAAGCTTCTCACTGCTCTTCTCAGGAGAGCATGATGATTAAGAGCAGGCCTGGAGCCAAAGAGCCTGGGGTGGAATCCCAGCCCTCCTCCTACTCTGCGACCTTAGGCAACTTACTTGCTCCCTCTGTGCCTGTTTCCTCAACTTTAACATCTGACTGGAGAACCACTATGTTTCAGAGTGATGGTTGTGAAGACTGAACCAGGCTTTGAAGTCAGCCTGACCCAAAATAGATCTCTCCTATTCTCCAGCTGCTATTGGGGTGCTCATAAGACAGGGCCAAAGGAAGCTCCTCCCCTTCCCCACCCTACTGGCTCTCCTATGCGAGGGGCATTCGGCACCTTCTGGAAGAAGCAGCCTGCGTGGAGGGGTGCTGCACCCACAGGGGCCCTGTCCTGATGCCTAGTGTTCCTCCCCTCCCCAGTGCTCCCCCTGCCACTTTGGAGCACGGCCTGGGCCTGGCCCTGGCCCAGCTGGCCTGCTGGTGATCTGCCCAGGCTAAGCAGGGGTGGCTCAGCTCCAGCAAGAGCTAAAGGGTCCTCATTTTGTCTCTGCTTCAGCTTAACCATCTGGGGTGGGCTGGGGGGTAGGAGGAGCAGCAAAATGGGGTGAAGAAATGTACCTCTCCCTCATCTCCCCCCTTGGCTGGGGAAGGCTGTGTTCAGTCCAGTACCATCCTCAGCCCGAGGGAAGCCCCCACCCTGAGGGCCCTCTGCACGGTGTTCCCGGGCATGAGGGTCATTGCCTATCTTGGTGGAGCCTCCACCGTCCCTCCATCTGTCCTCCTCTCTAAGTCCTTCCCTGGTTCAGCCTGTCCTGCCTGTTGAGTCCAACAGCTCTTCTCAGCACTTGCCACGTGCCTGCCCCTCCCCAGGCTGGGCGCTGGGGGCACAGAGGTGACGTAGACCAGGGCTCTGCCCTCTGAGTGCTCATTTTATAGCACCTGAACACAGGCTGCAGAGCCCACAGCCTGAACTGGACTCCCCACTCGGCCCCTTTTAAGCTGTGTGGTCTTGGGTCAACTACTTAACCTGAGTGTCCACTTCTTTATTTAAAAATTGGGGCCAAAGTACCTCCATTTCAGGGCCACTGTGAGCATTAAACACAATGTATGTAAAGCGCTGAACTCAGTGCAGTTGGCCGGCCTTCCCTCCCTCCCTCCTCCTCTAGAGCCAGCTGCCTCTCCCAGAGGAGAGGGCCATGACTGCTGTGGATGGATGTGGTGCCCTTCCCCAGCTGGGGGGTGGGGGTGGGGGGCGAAGAGTTCAGGGTCAGATGGGCCCATACACAGCCCTGTGCTGGGAGGTGCAGAGCACAAATCAGGCACGGCTCTGCCTGCCAGGCACTTTCTTTCAGAAGTAGACTCAGCCCTCTGACCTCCTTTTTTTCTCTCTCAGTGGCTAATTAGGGCCAATTGTGGGCTCCTTTTTAGCCTTTCTTTTTCTGAACTTCCAACTGGCTTCTCTTTTCCTTCCCCAGGGCAGGGCAGGGGACACACTGGCAGAGCCACGCTGCAGCCGCCACCACAGTCAGGCCCTGCGCTGAGGAGGGAGAGCTGTCTGTCGCAGGGCTGCTGAGTGCGGGATTGCCTCAGTAGAAAACTGCTTCTTGACTGTGTGGGCTGCTGCCTATCTTCTGCCCCGAGGTTCCTGTCCTAAGTCCAGGAACATGTGGGCAGCCAATAATCAATATTCTGGCGAGGTTTCAAGGTCTTGCTACCCATCTGCAGCCTTCCATAAAGTGATGAACTCAGAGAGATGCCCGGGGAAATCAGGCTCTTATTGAACGTGAAGCTGCTCAGTCGTGTCCGACTCTTTGCGACCCCATGGACTGTAGCCTACCAGGCTCCTCTGTCCATGGGGTTTTCCAGGCAAGAGTACTGGAGTGGATTGCCATTTCCTTCTCCAAGGGATCTTCCCAACCCAGGGATCGAACCCGGGTCTCCCGCATTGTAGACAGACACTTTACCATCTGAGCCACAGAGAAAAGCTACCCCTACCACACCTAAGGTTGAATGCTTTCTCTACCATTTTGGGATATAGTTGGGAAAATCTAGGGACCTAGAATATGACCCACTGGGGGAAGCCAGCACTAAGTCGTCATGGTAAATGGTCAACATGCATCTGGGAAAGTAGCAGAGGCTCTGGGATGGCAGGAAACCACCAAGCCTAGGCTAGTGTGGCAATAGATGGTCTGTCTGCACAGAGTGGGGCTCTCTGGGGGCTGTTCCATGAGCTGGGAGTTCCAGCACTCCAGTGGTGAGAAATGAGTCAGGGGGGCTCAAACATCTTCCATCACGAAGACAGAACGGAAACTACAGTGAAGTAAAGCTGCTCCAGCTGAGTATAGGGGGAGGGTGGCAGCGGCTGGAGCTAGGGAGGGCTGTCACTTACCAAAAAGCACAGATCAATGGAAAGGGTAGGCAGGTCAGGGCGATGTCACATAGGAGCTCTGAGCAGAAGCAGAGAAAGAAAGACTTGGTGGGGTGATGGGGAGGGGGCAGTGAAGTCATCAGGATGCCTTCTGAGAAGAATGTCACCATGAAGTTCAGGAAATCTGGTTCAAGAGGTAAACTGGAGGGGGGCTCACCCACAGTCTTGAGCGCCAAGGCCTGTGCTGCAGTTACCTCCACATTCCACGTGGGTGCTGGGGGAATGATGCTGGAACCACCCAGGCCAAGGTGTCCTCCAGGATCCGCTCCAGCTGGCAGGAGGCTGCCACATGTTCACATCACGCCTCCTCACCTGGAGCTGGAGCCTGCTGCCTGATGGCTCCTCTGCTAATGGCCTCCAGGTGTGTCTTTGGGCCCCTGGAGGGAGACATCCTGGAGGACATACCCCCTCCTACCCAATTCCCACCCCACCTGGTCACCTTCAGCCACAGAACCTGGGCTGGCCTGAGGCAGGCCACGGCGCACTGGTACAATCCCTCCCCAAGTGGGAGGCGTTTCAAAGGTCAGACTACTTCCTTTTCTGATTGGCTACTGATCTCTGAGCCCCCTCTTCAATGTCACTTCTGGCTCCTTGGTGTCTTCAGGACTTCAGCTTTCAGGACCCAGGGGTGACTTGTAAGTTGTCCTATGGAATAAGATGGCTGGATGGCCTGCATCTCATTGGGGAGAGGGGCTATCCTGATGCCTCTTTGTTAGACAAAGTGCGTCTGGGCCTAAGAGTCTCCATGACAATGGGCCTGTTTCTGTATATCTGTAATTCTCTCTGCATGTCTATCTTTGTAACTATTTGTCATATGTTGGAGGCTATGTGTCTATGTGTGTCTCTGTATATTTCACAGCAAAGACTTCCTTGAGTGAAACAACAAATTCCATCAATGTTTATTGTCTAATAAATGGAAGCCCAATATCACCCTTCCTGCTTCACCTCCCTAAGGCCTTAAATTTTCATTCCAGGGTTATTTCCAGCCTAAGTGGGGTGTGGGAGGGATCTGATTCATGTTCTTCTGGACTCAGGAAGGTGAGAGGCCCATGGTTGATGAACTGCAAAGCAGCAGGGATGCCAGAAATCACTCTCCTGTGGCTTGGAGCCAGCCCCAAGCTCTAGACACCTTGTAGTCACTGGCTCTATCTTCCGGGTATTCTCCTGGTCCAGGCTGTGCTCCTGGACATGCGCTTATATTGATCACCAGCTTTATCATCACCACCACCACCATAAGCACTGCTGTTACCATCAACATAACTAGTATGCCATAGTCACTGTCAGCACAGCAGCACTATTTCATCACTAATGTCAGAGATTTCTAGTTATTTTTCAATAACGATTTCTCCTTCTTCCTCAGTAATAAGGACCACAACTTTTTGCTGGAAAAATTGCCTCCTCCCCACCCCCGACCTAGTTAACACTAAAGTTCCCAAGCCCCTTGAAGCTAGTTAGATGTGACCATGCCAGTGAATGTGTTGGAGGAAATTATGAGAAGTAACTATAAAAGGAAAGGGCACCTTTATTTATCTTTTGCCTCCGTCTTCTACCGGATGTGATGGCTGGGGCCCTAGGAGCCATTTTGTACCACAAGAATGAAGACTACACCCTAGGGAAAGCAGAGTGGGAGGCTGGAAGAAGTACTGATTTCTCACAACCACAGAGAAACCATTCAGACTCTGAACTGCTATATCTAGACTTCCTTTTATGAAAGGAAAAAAACCCTCCTATTTCCATATCATTTTAGAGATTGTTGTTTTGTGCATTCTGATGCCTACAGCTAAATCTAATCCTAATCAGTATACATCACCTCATATTAGTTTGCATTAAATAGTTCAGGCCAATGATCTGAATATGAAGGATGGGGCAAGGTGAGGAAGACAGGACATGAGGGGTGGTGCAAAGAGAGATAGGGAAACAGGGAGGGAGACTGAGTGAATTCCAGGACATGGGAGAGATTTCTTCCCTTGGGAAGTAGCCATTCTGAGGCAGATAGAAGCAAGGATAGGCATTCAGCACCATGGACAGATCACAGAACTCAGTAAGGCGGGATAGGGCAGGAAAAGATGAGAAAAGCTTTGTGGTGGTCGTGATGATTGTTTTTCCTCAAGGTATGTTCATTAACCCTCACTCTGTACCAGGCACTGTGCCAGGAATTCGGATAAATATTACAACAAATTTCCACCATGTCCACATTTAGTTCCTAAGACCAGAGCAAGCAGATCATCATGGGAAGGTTCTCTAAGAATTAAGAATTAAAAACTGAGAAACCAACTGAGGAGTGGAACAAGAAGACTCTGTGACATGAGGACAGATACTGAAGAATCAGGGACCCTTGAGCAGGGGGCTCCAGGTTGGAAGAGAGTGAGTGGGTCAGTTGCTCTGTGAATTAGAGGGCAGCACTGAGTGAGAGTTAAATGAGTTCTCATGATCCTTCTATTCTTCAGCTACTGCATCAAAGAATCTCCAATACTGTGATTGTAGGGGTACGTGGAATTAGTGACTAAGATTCTACAAATCTAATGCTAAGGCTCTGAATCAGTTATCTACTGCTGTGTAACAAACCACTCCCAAAACTTAAAAGCTTAAAACAGAAACCACTTCATCTGTTCACAATTCTGTGAGTCAGCAATTTGGGCTCAGGTCAGCTGGGTAGTTCTCTTGGTCTTATCTAGGGTCACGCAGGCAGCTGGCATCAGCTGGAAGATCATCTAGGAGCTGGTTGGTCTAGAGGGCTTCAGCAGAATGGCTCACTGCTGGTCTCTTCCCCTAAGAGGCTTACTGGGGTTTCTATGCCTGGAAATCTCAGCAGAGCAAGAAGAGGGGAGGCCTCAGGGACAAGCACCTTTTAATCCTCTGCTTGCATCACATTTTCTAATGTCTCAATAGCCAAAGAAATTCACATGGCCAAACCAAACTCAATGAAGGGACAGCATAAAAGTATGGATACAGAAAGGCAGGTTTCATTGAGGAATATTAATATAACAACCTACCACAGGCTCTAAGTGCTTCACCACCATTCATACTACCAGCAGCATAAGAGTCTTATGTTCTGATTGAAACAGACCATGGTTCTATGGCTCCCAGAGTCTGTGGTTCTTATAATTCAGGGTTTTGATTCTAAAATTGTGTAATTTTAGAAGCAGAAGCTTTGGTAGGGCTTCTCTGTGGCTCAGACAGTAAAGAATCTGCCTGCAATGTAAAGAATATCCTCTGCAAAGACCGGAGGAGAGCCAGCTTTGATCCCTGGGTTGGGAAGATCCCCTGGAGAAGGGAAAGGCTACCCATTCCAGTATTCTGGCCTGGAGAATTCCATAGACAGAGGAGCCTGCAAGCTACAGTTGATGGGGTTGCAAAGAGTCAGACATGACTGAGCAACTAACACACACACACGCAAACACACACATACACAGAAGGCTTGGTATAGCTCAGGAGGATCATGAAGACCCAAAAGGATGCAAGGGAAGTAAAACAAAGCAAGGCCACTCCCAGACTAAGTGGGAACCCACTTGCCTCTTTCATTCCCATCCCTTGGCCCCCAGTTTCCTGCTAGAGTGGGCTGGGATGAGCTGGGAATCAGAAACCCTAGACTATATGCCCTCTTCCATCATTAGGGTCACCTCATCATGAGGTGACCGCAAGAACAGCTCTTAATCTTCCAGTGTTCTCATATAACCAATGCAGATATCAATCTCTGTCTTCCAAATGACACAGAACAGTGGTGAAGCCAAGAGAACTGGGCCCGCTAACTTTCATTATCAGGACCTTGATCCTGACACAACTTAGGAAGAAGGTTCTGCTCCCACCTTCTCAAATTATATCTACAGCTGCTGAGAACCTTAGCCTTAAAGAAGCCAAAATTGAAGTATTATTGCCCTTGGTCTGGTCTTACCTCCACCTGCAGAAGAAAGGAAGGGTGGGGAGGAGGGGACAAAAGAATCCAACTCTGCTCTTTTCCCTTCCCCCCCACCCACTCCTGTCTCTGACTTACACTGGAATCCTAGCGCCAGACCCTGCATGACCTTGAACCTCAGTCTGCTTTGGCCTTTAACCTTCCCCAAGGAGAGTACGGAGGCAAAAAGTAGCTCCATGAGAGGAGACGTAGACCAGGGCACCAATTCAAGAAACATAGCTAGAGGGACCTGTGGCAACCCACAGGTTGAACCACCGTGAAGCACAGGTGAGGAGATAGAAGCTCAGAGAGGGACAGGGACCTGCTCAAAGTCACACAGCCAGTCAGCAGCAGACCAAGACTTAAAGTCAGATGGGGTCAGTCCCCTTTTCTAAACTTCAGTTTCCAGTTCCAAACTTGTGATAACAAACCAAGTCGGGGGCACCACTTAGAAACTCTAAGCACTGTGCAAAGCTGATAAGGAATCAGGTTTTCCTCCATGGCCTGGGAGCCTGAGTGGGGGAGGATGGGTTGAGATGCGGGCAGGAGCACTTATGACTTTCAGAGGATTCATCCAATTTTATTCTAGGCTTTCCCCAGAGGCCCTGGCCACAGAGTGGAGGAGGAGGGTATTAGATATCTGAGTTATTTAAAAGCCGGTTGCCAGTCCCTCAGAAGCAGAGTGTGGCCTCTGCTGACTCAATGGAGAAAATGGATCTTGGGTCTATGGATTTTCCCGTGTCTCGTGGCAGTGGGGCAAGGGAGGGGGGGAGTGAGAAATGGGAACAGTAAAGCCTGCAGTGGAGTTTTCCCCTCCCCACCAGTGCCGGAGCTACAGGAGAGAACGTGGGGCCTCCCCCACTACCTAATGACTGAGCTTCATCATGTCAGGCCTGCCAGGCTGCTCCTCCATTTGCCTCAGAGGAAAGGGGAGCAGAGGGCAAGGCAGGCAGCACGAGGGCGAGCAGGAAAGAGGGAGCCTGGATTACTACTACTACAGCATGAGACTCAGGAGGAGCCACAGGCCATCCTAGCACACTTTATAATTAAGGACGGGGCCAGCTTCAAGGTCACATATTGAAAAGATGGGGGCACCAACTTGGGCAGCTCCAGTACCCTCGTCCCTAAAAGGCCATGGGGCACAGTACTTAAAAGCCCTCCAAGACCATCCCCTGCACACACACATACACCTTTGCAAATAGGGAAATGGAGCTGGAAAGACAGGCTTGCCCACAGGCTCCAGTAACACTGAGTCGCCCCTAAGAGACAAAATGGAGCTGGACAAAATGGATGGGTAAGACCTACCTGCTGGGTGACCTCGGGGAAGTTGAACACCTCTCCAGTTTCCCTATAAAGGCTTAGTGGAGCATACAGAGAGTAGGGCCTTCGCAGGGAGAAGAGGATGTAGGAACTGGGGCTTAGGGGAGGGACAGCTCCTTGGAAGCCTGAGAGGGGGCTCTGGGACCTGGTGGGGTAAAAATTAAGAATTCAGGTCCCTCAAGGCTGACATGGGTGATTCACAACCTGGCGCATGGCAGACACAATCATTCTGCCTGGGTGGAGCTGGGGTGATCTGTTTGCTGAATCCTAAGAAACCCTGAGGGCCTGAGCTCTTTGCCCACAGGCTCCCCTGGGATCTGACCCAGTCACATTCCCTAGAGAGAGAACCTAGGATGGGGAGGGCTGCGGCAGAGAAGATGAGCAGGAAACCTGAGCTCCTGTCAGGCGCAGGTTCCAGTTAGCTGTGCAACCTTGAGGAAAGCACTTAACCTTTCTGGGCAGCTGTCTCCTGGTGTAAAGCAGAGGTGAAGGATCCTCACCTAGCCTGCTTCACAGAGGTGGATTGAGCCAGAGATTTTTAAATCATTATGTCACTTAGTAAATGTTCCCTGGTGCCCTTTCCATGCTGAGCTCTAAGCTGTGTGCTGACAACACAATAAATTAGACTTGTCATGAGCTCCAGCTGCTGACAGTCAGGGGGCTCAGGACAGCTCTAGCCCTCTGATTACTCAGTGAAATTCAAAGGAGACAGAAGGAAGCCAGGAAGGCTTCTTGGAGGAGACAGAACTCAAGTAGAGCCCTGAGGGACAGTAGGCTAGACTGGAGGAAAAGAATCAAGGGGAGAGAGCACCTCATGAGAGTTAAACAGTGAGCAATCCACTGGATGCCTCAGGGAATAAACACACAGCCTCAAGACTCATTTACTGAATGCATTTATTGAACACCTGCTACATACTGAACACTGATACTCCCAAGATGCAGAAGGCTGTTCCTCCAGAGAACAGAGACCCCCCACATGGCTCACAGACTTGGTTCTAAGGGAAACTGGACAGAGATAAGGAAGATCTGCAGAAAGAGGGGAGACAGGGGAGAAGGCAGGGTAGAGGCATAGAGAGAGACAGCAAGTGGAGACTCATTCCTTTTACTATCTACCATGAATTTGAGGTGTTGGGGGATGAAGGAAGATGGAACAGAGCCAAACAGCATGGGAAATAATTAGTCCCGAAAAGGGCAATGCCTCATCCAGAGTCACGTGGGTGCTAGGTGCCTAGACCCTAATGATATAGCTTTTCTTGTTTCAAAACATTTTCCCTTCACATTATCACAATTGCTCTAAAAGGACCAGAAATGACAAATTCATAAGCCCACCTACTCTGCAGAAATAGAAGCTGACAGTCCAGAGGTGGAGAGAGGTCCAAGGTCACACCAGACCCTACTTGCCATCTGTTCTTGGCCTCAGATCCCTGGGGTCAAGAGGAGATTTTCCTGTGGTGCTGGCCACTCAGACACACCTACTACCTTGGACAGAGCCCTGGGCCAGGTGCTAGGGTCAGGTTTCCAGGCAAAGGCCAGAGGACCACAAATTTTTGACAAGTCCCTGGCCTCTGGCCTCACGACCTCATTTATAAAACACAGTCATTGTCTTGTTCTCTGTCCTTTGATGGTCCTAGGCTCTCTTTGGGCCTCCTTTCCCCAGCTGAGGTGTCTAGTAAATGCATACACATCCCCACCCCAACCACCAAAGCCGCTGGCTCCCCTGCAGGGCTTCCCCTGGAGGTCATCAGCCAATCAGAAACCAGCCACTATGGGGCCTGAGAAGGGAGAACTGGACTTGACAGCTGGCCTGTGATGTCTTAGTGGCTGGAGGCTGAAGGGGCTGTACGCAGCAGGACAGGAAACCAGAGACCTTTTCATTCACTCATTCATTTACAAACATTTACTGCATAGTCTCTTGTGCTAGTCTGTGTACCAGAAACACAACAATGAGGAAAAGCCAGTGCCTCCCACTGGGGAAGATGTCAGAGCTGGGGCTTGGAGCTGACACGGGCAGGGCGGGGGTAAATGCAACAGCTGAGGGCCCAGCATCTGTGGCATGCTTGAGCTCTTGTGCCATATTAGAAAATACACCACACCCTGTTAACTCCATGGACCAAGGGTGTGGTGGAGGGCAGGAGTGGGCTCAGTGTGTTGGCCGACCTCTGGATGCATGTGCTTGCAAAAGTCTGTTAGCTTGTCCCTCTGAGAAACACTCAGGCACCTGCATGGGCCCAGAAGTATGAATGTTCAAATATGTACGTGCTTATGAATCTATGGACACATACTAGAATGCACTCAAATCTATGTTCACATGTACACATGTATGAATGCTCCTGCAAGTACATGTAAGAAGCACATCTGAGCCTGTCTGGAACTGTGCACAAGCTTATGCAAGCCTTCCTGTGCATGTGTAGGCACACACAAGTGAGCAGGAGTGTGTGTATGTGCTCACATGTGGACATACCTAGGCCTGCTTACATGTTAAGTTGGCTTCTACACATACATGTGAGTATACAACCCCACTTCTGAAAAGACATGTCCAATATGCATGTGCAAGTTACTATTCTCATCTGCCAAACCTTGGGAGTGACAATAGGGACAGGGGAGAGAGTGGAAAGGAGAAGGAGAGGTCTTCCTCCCACCCCCAGCATCAATAGCCCAGGGCTTCAATATTGAACCCTGTCTGAGACCCAGGCCTCTCCTTAGGTGGTATTGATCTGTCGGTTGATCAGTTAAATATACTTTCAGGGAAGGAGTGAACCCAGCAATCCCTAATTTCAGGAGAAAGAGACTGCTTCTTAGGTTGGTGGGAGCCTTTATCCCAACCAGTTCTGCTCATACCAGAAGGGCCTGAGGATCAAGTGTCAACTTCTACAGCCTGAATAATTCATGCCAAGGCTAGGAGAGCTCCCTTCTCAGGAGCCTGTCTCTTTAAATCAGGCCTGGAGCTTCCCAGTTCTTGGAGGGGGGGCGGGGTGGGGGCGGGAATCCAGAACAAAACAAACCTATAAACAGCTCAGCCTTGGTCCCTTCTGAGACCCCCTACTCCAACAGTGCAAAATCTGCTTCTGGTCTCACCATCTCTGGATCCCCAAACCCTCCTACACATTCACCATTTACAGGTGGGATACCCTGGAGAGGAGGAGGGGCAGCTGATGTCATCCAACAACCCTAAGGTCCTGAGACCCAGGACAACCAAGCAGGGGTCCAAGATGCTGCCGCAAGGAGGGGGCAGCAAAGAGCTTAATCACCACACCCACCGGGTCCCAGGGCCTAGGAGAGTGCTTGGGGGAGGAGTCCAGCCTGGTGGAGAAAACCAGATGGAAGAAATCCTGGCGGAGCAGCCAGTGACTTGCGGGGAGGAGGGGTGGAAGGAAGAAGGGGGTTGTCTCGACTTCCTCGGGTAGATGGGGTGGGGTGGAAAAGATGGAGGTCTCCCGGAACGTGCAGGGATGCTGACAGAGCCAGACCAGATGTAACTGGGGTCGCAGAAGAGGGGTCTGAGGCTGGGGATTTTCCTCTCCTAGCACGCCCTCTCCTTGATCACAGCAATTAGGAAGCAGCTGAAAAACGAGGAACTTTCCCAGCTGACCCCTCATCCCTGCCTGCACTCGGAGGAGGAACTCTAAAATCTCGCCCCTAAATTCTCCCTTGGAGATGCTGACCCACCTGCCAGCTCTCCCCAGCCCGGCCCCGCCCCGCCCCACACGTGCCTGAGAGGTAAGAGGAAGGAGCCAGCTTAAACGCGGAGGGTGGGGGAGATGAGAGGGAACTAAGTCAGAACCTCGGAGAGTCAAACTTCACAGCAGTCCGGGAGCCGAAAGGGGGGAGAACAAGAGCAGCAGCCCAAAGCCCTGGTTCTCAGGAGCCTTCCACCCCGCCTCTCCGCTAGGAGGGCGCGGAGACACCGCTGGGGGCGGAGGAGGCGGCTGGGAGGCGGGGAGGGGGGAGGCAGGCCCTGCCCAC
>SJXQ01008265.1:79297-106635 GCA_006408695.1 Aepyceros melampus | reverse complement strand
GTGCCAAGCACCGCCCACCCCCCAACCATGCTAGCAGATCCTCATGAGAGATCCTGGAGGAGAGAGTCCGGGGGGTGCAAAGTAGATGGGCTGGCCTTAGAACCAGGGTCAGCTGACCTTTGTGCCCACAGAGAGGGGTGGAAGAGGAGGCTCTGAAGGGCTGGGAGCTGTTGGCCACGTCCTCGTTCCCACCCATGTGACTCTTCTCCCCTGAAGTTTCCTTGCTGCCACCTCGCCATCCTTGCCCACCCACTGCCCCACATGACTTCTGGAAGAGGAAGGGGGCCTCTCCTCCTGTCTCAGGCACAAGCCCTCCTGCCCAGGGTCAGAGCCTCAGCGCCCTGCCTTCTGCATGATCCCAAAGCACAACTGGTGAGTGGGAGGGGGCTGCCTCTCCCTGACTCCCACCCCTAGGTCAAGCAGAATGGCTGGCCTGTGCTGCCTCTGCACACAGGAAGTCACCCTCCTCCAACATATTGGCTTGAGGCCTCTCCCCACCTAGAAATCTGGATCTCCTTTGGGCAGTTTTCTATAAAGTCTGCAATAACCTCAGATACTCTGCTCTTGGAAGTGGTGCCATGTCATTCTTGCTGACCTTGGTCACTGAGGCGGGGGCGGAGGGGACACTCAGAGCATTTTGGACCTTCCTGAGATGAAGCAGTGACTCTTGATGTCTTTTCTCAGGCTGCGGTGGGGAGGAAAGCGGGCTCTGATCGCACATCGCAGGATTGGGGCTAGACATATGGAGGGACTTCCCATTGGGATGGCATGGCTCTCCAAACTAGTTTTGCTTTTCATCCTGAGGTGCTTCCTCTTCATTCTCTTACCCTTCAATTCCTCAACACTCGGTGGAATGGGGGGTCATGGGGGTGATGTCGTTAGACTGACAAATTAACTAGCATCAGATGAGTCTGTCAAGGGAGGAAGTCCAGCCAGAGAATCAGAAGCAGTTAATTCAAGCAGGAAAGAGGAGGACGCGTGATCTGCTGCTTTGGCATCATCTCCTCTGTTGAATTGGGCTTCCTGGTGGCTCAGACGGTAAAGAATCAGCCTGCAATGCGGGAGACCTGGGTTCGATCCCTGGGTTGGGCAGATCCCTTGGAAGAGGGCATGGCAACCCATTCCAGTGTTCTTGCCAGCAGAACGTGGCAGGCTAGAGTCCATGGGCTCTCAAAGAGGCGGACATGACTGAGCGACTAAGCACAGCACCTCTGTTGAATTACCTGATCCTCCCTTATGTCCTGTGTCATGCCATGCTCTCCTGGCTACAGGGCTAAGACCTGCACCTTGAGTATATGAGAGGCTGAGGGGAGGCAGCCTAGCAGTGTGTGTGTGTGTGTGTGCGCGCGTGTGTGTGAAATAGCCCCTTGAGATATGTCGACGAGAAGACAGGTGGATTCTAGGCCAGCAGGGTTAGGATAAGAGGCTGTCTCCTCCTCAAGGTTCCTAGGCTGGATTATTTTACATTCAGGGTCTCAGAACCCTGGAACTGCATGGCGAATGTCTAGAATTCTGGCATTTTAGAGTCTTGAGTTTCTAGAATGTGTGTCTTCTAAACATTGAAAGGGACCTCCAAGGTGATGTGGGAAACCTGGTAAACTGTGTCAGCAAGGAGCAGCCTCTCTCTGGGAAGAGCCCAATCCCTCCCTTCACTTTTAGGGCCAGAGAAAGCAGCCTGGGACTCCTTGACAGTCCCAGCTTTGCCGTGAGACCAGGAACCCTCCCCACCCCAGCTGGCTTTTCACCAAGTGAAAAGAGTCACGAGTTTCCTTATATTCTCCCAGCAAATTTCCTACCCCTCCTCTCAGTCATTCCTCATGAGAAAGGGTTAAATTCTTTTGAAGCATTTCCATCCATCTGTCAGTGGCCTTCGACGAATGCTCTGCCAGTCCCGCAGTACAAAATAGTAATGGATTTCTAACAAGGTTAGAGAACTATGTCTCTAACAGGTCACTCCCACCCTCAATTCCAAAGACATGTCCTCTTTCACTGTACCCTAAGACTGCAGTAAGTCCTGGCATATAAAACATGCTACTAGCTGTGGTCACTGTCAGCAAAAATCTTGGAGGGTTTTAGATGAGAGCTGATGCTAAGCTAAATATCAAATCAATAGTTGTCAAAAATCAACAAATTGAGTACCTAAGTTATGCCAGTTGACATTTAACCTTAGTGTCATTCACTGATTCCCATTAAATGTTGTCTCTGAGCTCCTTCCCTTCTTGCAGTCTTGCACTGTCCTTGGGCTTTATGGGACAACCAGCAGGTCCCCAGGGGCCCCAGCTTCTTCTGCAGATCCAGCCATTTGCTAACTCTCTACTGAATATAAATTTGCCAGTCCTAGAAAAGCTAATGACCCAGAGGAGAAATTATATTCAAATTCTAGAGAAACGAAGTCACAGGCAACTATGTGCTCAGAGTAGAGGCCCCTGTACCCAGCCTAAGGAAATTTCTTAAAAGTCACATTTGAACAGGGTTTTGAAGGATGAATAGGAGTTTGCTGAACAGAGATCAAAAGAATCAGCTTCTGCAAAGGCTTGGAGGCAGGAAGATCTATTAGTCTGAGAATTCAAAAAAACCGTTTATGGCTGGGGTAGATAGGAAGATGTTTGTGGGTAGGATGGTTCTGTGTTCTCCTCACTCTCCACTGCACTAGAGGGACTTCCGCCCTCAGAGGAGAACTCAGGGAAACAGGGAGATGCGATATGTGGGCCAAGAGAACTGCATGCTTCTCTCGCTTGTTCCTTCCTTCTTTTTGTGCCCATCCTTTTTGTGGCAAGCCTCATGCTGAGCACAGGAGACAGAAGAATCAGCTAAGCTATGTCCACAGGAGGCCAGACGGGCATGGGGGTAAGGGAAGGGGCTGCAAAGAGGCCTTGCAGGAAAAGGTGAGACGGAGGGATCTGGCTGGTTCTCCCCTGACACCCTGATGCACCCCCTCACTGCAGACCCTCTCAGCAGCAGCACCAAGAACCCACTGAATGGCCAGCCTCCCCCTCTAATCGGATGCTGTGAATGCTGCTGGAAGTTTGAGGTAGGCAGGGGACTACAGGGGCCAGGTGCTGGGGGAAGCTCCATCCAGGATGTGCTCTTAAAAAGCAGGTAGGGTAAAAACTTCCTGGTGGTCCAGCGCCTAAGATTCCGTGCTTCCAATGCAGGGGACTGGGATTCCATCCCTGGTCAGGGAACTAGATCCCACTAGTTCTGCAACTAAAACTCAGCACAGCCAAATAAATATTTTTTTTTTTAAAGAGCAGGTAGGATAGAGAGCAGGTAGAAAGGGAGAAAAAAGATGTGTGACTATCAGAAATGTGACAGACAGGCGGCTCTGAGGCAAGAAAGCCGTCAGACTTCCTGGGGTTCGGTGACCCTGTAAAACCTGAAATTTCCTCTCAAACACAGAGGAGAGCCACGATCACCATCTGCTTGAGAAGGCATTTACTTCTGCGCCCCCATTCCTACCCAGGCCCCTCAGTTCTGGGATGAGAACCAGTGAGGGCCCAGCTGGAGTCCAGAGGGCTAGGGCTCGGTCTGAGCTCAGCATGATTTTCCAGGCCGTCTGGTTCCCTGGTCAGTCAGAAACACAGGTTAGGCCCCATTGTGTGCTTGGGTGCTGGGGAGTCAGCAATGAACACCCAAGAGCTGGCTTTTACCTATTTGGTTTGTTCCACCCCTGACCATGGACACCCCCTGCCCTTCCCTGGCTCCAGGTTCCTTCTGTCCAGACTGGGGCTGGACTTGTGACCTCCAGAGGCACTGTCTGCTTTCACTGAGGTCCATCTCCTTCTTCATTAAGTCTGCCTGGCAGACTCATGGCCCTAATTTATGGGCATGGCCTTTCCCGGACTAGGAGAGGTGACCGGGGCAGTTATTATTCCTGTGGTAATGCACTTGGCTGCCTTCAGAGTCCCCGTCTTGGCTCCCTCACCCCTCTCTTGCCACCTCTACCCTCTTCCTTCAGCACTGCTTCGTGTGACTTGCTCAGGGGTGGCCGCTCTTCTGGACACCACCCCAGCTAACCCTTCTGTATACTGATGGGGAAGTTGAGGCTCAGCGCGTGCAGGAGCCCATACAGGTCACACCAGGTGTTAGAGAAGAGCAAATCCACAGCTCCACATGCCCCCTGGGGTCTCCCCTTGCCCTGCTCTTGGTCTGAGTACCTGTTTTGGGAAGCAGGGCTTCCCAAACTCCTGACTCTGTATCTGTGCCTCTGTGGTCATTGCTTCCTGAAGCCAGGCCTGTGGTGACCTGGAGATAAAAAGCCAACAAAGAAGGGGTGGGGAGCTCTATTTAACCTCTATCAGCAGCTTCCTGCAGGCCTCAGAAACCCCCTCCAGCCCTCTAGCAGCAGAAACCCTCCTGAAGGCTCCCTCTCAAAAGAAGGGACATCTCTTCCCATCTCTGAGAGGAGAAAGGGGTTTGCTCTGGACCCCAGGCTCCGAGGTCCCCCTGCCTGAAAACCATCCTTTCTGAGCCTCTCATCTCTGCTAGCACCTGGTGAGATGGGCCACATCCTGTGGTTAGTAAAGATGGGGTCACTGGGATAGTGGAGGCAAGGGGGGGTTAAGTCCTAACTAAGGTGACTGTCCAAACTAGGAAATCTTGGAGAGCACAAGGGACCTCTATTAATAATTATGCTGGGACAAGAAGAAGTTAGGACAGTACCAGGCTGCTGGCCCTGGGCTCCAGTGACTAGGACCTGGAGGGGTAAAGAAAAAGTGCTTGACTGCCAGTCTGCCAGCATCGGATTCCCTCCCTATCCTTGACCCTGTCCTCCAGCCATGCTAGACGACTTCTTGAATGCCATTCTCCAGCCATACCAGGCTACTCCGATTTTTAGTACAAGAATCCGGCTATTCCAGCCCCCCCCACACCTTGCTCACACAGTACCCTCTGCCCAGGATCCTTACCCCCAACAGAGAGCAGCAGGACGTTTCAAGAGTCCCCTCTGCTTTCCTGACCTGTCTTCCTCCTGTCGACAGACCCCCCCAGACCTCCGTGTGGGCTGATCTGCTTTCTGGCCCATTGTCTGCACCAGACTAGATGCCCCCGTCCCAGGGGCTGGGCTAGGTTCCCTTTTGGGTGCCTGACCCTGGTGCTCCGAGATACGTGACACTGCCTCTGCCCCACAGAAATCCGAAGTACGGGGGAAAAGCCGTTACATGGGGCTCGTGCCCTCCCTCTGCTGCGTTTCAGATGTCCACACCCTCTAACTCTCACCACCTCTCACCTCATTGAACGAGGGCTGCAGTTACAGAAGATGCCTGTGTGGCCAGCTCCTTGTTACTACTCAATAAAGTGAGAAAACAGAAAACGGGGCTTTAGAATATATATGTAAAACATAATTTAGCTTTAGTTTCTAGACTTTGACTTTTTAATACGATTATCGCTTTCTGGTCCTCCGTTTGGGATTCTTGTCGAGCGTCCCATCTGGGCAACGTCTGCCTCTGGCTCTGGCTTAGCTCCTTGACCCAGGGAGCAACAGTGACATCTATTGGCCGATTTGTGTAAGATCAGAACAAGTTTTTAAAAATGTTTTCCATACATGTGCCATCTGCCGGTGGACATGGGAATGTGCCTTCTTTCATTTAGTAAAACCTTGCCTGGAGAATCCCAGGGACGGGGGAGCCTGGTGGGCACAGAGTCGGGCACGACTGAAGCGACTTTGCAGCAGCAGCAGCAGTTCAGCAAGTATTTTATAAAGTGCCTACTATGTGCCAAGCACTATGTTCGACAGAAGCTAGGAGTTTTTCTAGGCATTTTACATATATTAACCCATTTTAGCCTGATGACAAATCTATGAAGTAGGCATTATTCATTTATCTTTGACTGTGCCAGCTTTCTCTGGCTGTGGGGAGAGGGGGCTGCTCTTTGCTCCAGTGTGTGGGCTGCTTATTGCGGTGGCTTCTTTTGTTTCAGAACACAGGCTTTACACACTCGGGCTTCAGTATGGAATCCTCCAGACCAGGGACTGAACTATGTCTCCTGCACTGGCAGACTGCTTCTTAACCACTAGACCACCAGAGAAGTCCCTATGAAGTAATTATTATTATTCCTACTTCACAAATGAAAAAGCTATGGCAACTGAAGGAGAATTTGCTAAAGGTCACAGTGTTGATAGGGGTCAAGGTAGGCAAGAACTCAGAGCCCATGTGCTTGGACCATAAACAAGTAAATAAACAAGATACTTTTATGAGGAAAATAGAGTGATGTAAGAGTGATGGGCAAGGGTGTCCTTTGAATGGGGTAGTCAGGCCGGCTTCTCTGAGAAGGTGTCTTACCCTGAAGAACGAGAAGGAAGGAGCTCTGCAAAGAGCCTGGGAAAGATGAATCCAGGTAGGAGAAACCAAGTGCAAAGGTGCTGAGACTGAATATTAAATATTGAGTGGGAAGCTGGTTCTGGCCATTCTACCCCTAAATACCTCGCCAATCAGTTCTTCCCTACCTGGTCACAGCCTCTGCATCTCTAAGCCAGATCCCTTTCCCAGGTTCCTCCCTGATCCCTCTGCCTCTGGCCTTCCCCTTTGGTCCATCCTCTGCAATACAGCCAAAGTGATCCTAAAAATGCATAAATCTGATCCATCACACTGTCCTGCTTAAAACCTGTCCCACTACCTACCTTCTGGATAAAAACAACAACAAACAAGCCCTTTGGGCTAATTATCTGTAACCTTCCTCTCCATGGCTATAGTTTGGTCCCATCTCCCGTTAGCTCTTCTGGTTCCCTTCATTCTAGCCACATCGAAGTCCTTACAATTCCCTGAAGGTCTCAGTTTTTCTCACTCCTGAGGCTTCCCACGTGCCACCTCTTCTATTTGGAATGCCTATAGCTTCTCCTCACTTGCTTAACTGCTTCTCATCCTTCAAAAGTGAGTTGAAGGAATTCCTTCTCTAGGAAGCTTGCCTTATTTCCTACCCTACCCACCCCTCCTTAGTGCTCCATGGCATGACATGAGTGCGTGTCAGCCCCCATCCCCAATATCCCTCAACATCAAGTCCAAATCTTTGTCGTCATGCCTTATATTCTTGTGAATTTGTGAGCTCCTTGAAGGAAAGGATTATCTTACTTATCTTTCTGTCTTTAGGATCCAGCATTAGCCCCAGCAAATGGTACAAGCCCTATAAATATTTTTTGTAGTTTGTGAGCTATAAATTGTTGGTTTACTTTTTTTTTTTTTTGCTTTTTATTGAGATACATATTTGCATAGAGTAAAAATATACTCTTTTCTGGCATACAGTTGATTTTGACAATCAAGATATGAAACAGTTCCATCACCCTCCAAAGTACTTCCTGCTGCCCCTGTGTAGCCAACCCTTCAGATCAACTCCAGCCACTGGCTACTAGTGGTCTGTTTTCCATCTGCATAGTTTTGCCTTTTCCAGAATGTCATATAAATAGATGCATATATATTTGTCCTTTTAAGTCTAGCTTATTTCATTGGCATGATGCTTTTGAGACTCATCCTTATTGTATGTATCACTCATTTGTTCTTTTTTATTGCTGAGTAGTATTCCATTGTATGACTATACAATAGTTTATCCATTCACACTAGCTTGAGCATTTGGGATGTTTTAAGTGACTGCAGCCATGAAATTAAAAGACGCTTACTCCTTGGAAGGAAAGTTATGACCAACCTAGATCGCATATTCAAAAGCAGAGACATTACTTTGCTGACTAAGGTCCGTCTAGTCAAGGCTATGGTTTTTCCAGTGATCGTGTATGGATGTGAGAGTTGGACTGTGAAGAAGGCTGAGAGCCGAAGAATTGATGCTTTTGAACTGTGGTGTTGGAGAAGACTCTTGAGAGTCCTTTAGACTGCAAGGAGATCCAACCAGTCCATTCTGAAGGAGATCAGCCCTGCGATTTCTTTGGAAGGAATGATGCTAAAGCTGAAGCTCCAGTACTTTGGCCACCTCATGTGAAGAGTTGACTCATTGGAAAAGACTCTGATGCTGGGAGGGATTGGGGGCCGGAGGAGAAGGGGACGACAGAGGATGAGATGGCTGGATGGCATCACTGACTCGATGGATGTGAGTCTGAGTGAACTCCGGGAGTTGGTGATGGACAGGGAGGCCTGGCGTGCTGCAATTCATGGGGTCGCAAAGAGTCGGACGTCTGACTGAGCGACTGAACTGAACTGAACTGAAGCTATGTGTACATCCATTATTTACATTCACAACAGGTTTCTGCAGGGACACAACTTTTTATTTTGGGAGTGAAACTTCTAAGTCTTATAATAAGTATCTTTAATAGTGGTGAAGAACCTGCCTGCCAATACAGAAGACCTAAGAGTCACAGGTTCAATTCCTGGGTTGGGAGGATCCCCTGGAGAAGGAAATGGCAATCTACTCCAGTATTGTTGCCTGGAGAATTCCATAGAAAGAAGAGCCTGGCGGGCGACAGTCCATTAGGTCGCAGAGATCGACGCAACTGAAGCGACTTAGCACATGTGCAGACTTATGATTATAACTGCCAAATTGTTCTCCAAAGCATCTGTACCATTCTGTATCCTTACCAGCAGTGTTCCAGTTCCTTCACAGCCTCACTGGCTCTATTTATGGGAAAGAACAATTAGATAGCCTTTGCACCTTTTTGGAAAATCAGTTGATATGTGCTGGCCTATTTCTGGATTCTGGAGTTCATTTCACTGATGTGTCTATTTTTTCACCAGAACCACCCTGTCTTAATTACTGTAGCTTCACAGTAAGTCTTGAGATCAGGGAGTAAGCAACTCCAATTGTTCTTCCTTTTAAAAATTGCCTGGCTAGGCTAGTTCCTTTATTTTTCCATATAAATTTTAGGATTACCTTGTCTATATTTGTAAAAAAGATCCTGCAGAGATCTTGGATTGCACTGAATCTATAGTCAGTTTGGAAAGAATTGCTACCTTAACAATACTGAGTTTTCTAATCCATGAACATAGTACATGCCTCGATCTGTTTCGGTCTTCTTTCTTTCATCAGTATTTGCTGGTTTAGAGATGTACATAGAGACTGTGCACATATTTTGGTATACTTACACCTAAGTCTTTCCATTTTGGTGCTATTGTAGGTGGCATTATCTTTTTATTTGGCATCATCTTTTAAATTTCAAGATCCAGTTGTTTAATGTTACTATACAGAAGTATAATTGATTTTTTTATATTGAGCATGCATCCTCATTGAGGGCTTCCCAGGCAGTGCAGTCATAAAGAATTTGCCGCCAATGCAGGAGACTCAAGAGACGTGAGTTCGATCCCTGGGTTAGGAAGATCTTCTGGAAGAGGAAATAGCAACCCATTCAAGTATTCTTGCCTGGAAAATCCCATGGATAGATGAGTCTGGTGGGCCATAGTCCAAGGAGTTGCAAAGAGTCGAACACGACTGAGCTACTGAGCACAGCACATCCTCATTGATCATTCATCCTCTTTTTCTGGTTCTTTGTATGTTGAGTAATTTCAGACTGTATCCTGGATTCTGTGAATGTTATATGGTGTAGACTCTGGGTTAATGTTGGGTTTTGTTGTTGCTGTTGTTTTCAGAAGAAATCAACTAATTTAGTTTCAGACCCAAAGTTGTGTCTCACCTTCTGTTTGTGGTGGTTCTAATTTCAACACAAATCCACAAAAGAGAAATAAAAGGGAAATTTAAACCATGCAGATTACTTTTCCAAAGTTTTGCTCTCCTGGACCACCTGCCTGCTTTTGTTTGATTTTCAGAGTCATTAGGTAGTTGTGTGTTGTATTTTTGTCCAGAGGTTTTATGTAATCAGTAGGAGAGATAGGTTCTAGTGGACTTTGTCTCGATCAGAATTTGAAACACCTATGCTGAAATTTTTAAAAAGCTAAGAGAAATGAAGTCTCAAAATACCATGAAGACGGTGACAGAAGGAGAAAAGCTCAAAACTAAAGAGACAGTAGTAAACACCTCTCCCTTGTTTAGACTCCTGTTCAGGTGTCAGGGCTCCTAAATGGTGGTATCCAGGCCAATAGGATTATTTCTGTTTTTTTGATGAGAGGATTAAAGAGCTGGTCATTTGTCTATTTGGTCTCAGGTCTAATCCCCTGATTTTTCCGTTCTATATTGCAAGGCATTGACCATTGCAGGCTACATTTCCCCAATTCTGTGAATATTAGCTTCTAATTAAGAGTCTGCCAATAGGAGTGCATGAGAGAAGAAACCAGAGTATTTCTCCCATTCTCTCTGCTTTGGAAGCATCTCCCCAACCCGCTCAAGGAACAAAGTCTTTCTTCTATGGTCTGGATTCATCAGATACCCTCTCCCTCCACATCCCTGCTGGGCTTCCCTGGTCCTTGGCTCAGTACCACCACCTCCTCTCCCTGTCCTTCCACCCTACAGGTGGTAGTCATTTCTTGTTGTACCTGGGTTGCCCTTTTCAACTCTTGCAACATTTTTATAACCAGTTTCTTTGTAAATACTGGCATAGGCCTTGTTTTTCTGGACTTGGACTGACACAGTCCATGAGGGAGGGCAGAATCAAAGCTCTAGCTCCTGCCTCCTGACTCACATGTTAGTCTTTCCACCACCCTTCTCTCACTGGAAGACAGAGTCAGAGGAAAAAGACCAGCTTCTGGCCAACCAGGAGGGCAACACACTGATCTAAACGACACACTATTTTACAGGAGTGTAAAAAAGAAACATTTTTTCACATATATGACCAAGGAAATGGCACCCCACTCCAGTATTCTTGCCTGGATAATCCCATGGATGGAGGAGCCTGGTGGGCTACAGTCCACGGGATCGCAAAGAGTCGGACACGACTGAGTGACTTCACTTCACTCACTAATGCAGCAGCACCTTCCTTTCGTATGAATACAGTTTCCTGTCACTTCATGGGAAATAGATGGGGAAACAATAGAAACAGTGTCAGACTTTATTTTGCTGGGCTCCAAAATCACTGCAGATGGTGACTGCAGCCATGAAATTAAAAGATGCTTACTCCTTGGAAGAAAAGTTATGACCAACCTAGATAGTATATTCAAAAGCAGAGACATTACTTTGCCGACTAAGGTCTGTCTAGTCAAGGCTATGGTTTTTCCTGTGGTCATGTATGGATGTGAGAGTTGGACTGTGAAGAAGGCTGAGCGCAGAAGAATTGATGCTTTTGAACTGTGGTGTTGGAGAAGACTCTTGAGAGTCCCTTGGACTGCAAGGAGATCCAATCAGTCCATTCTGAAGGAGATCAACCCTGGGATTTCTTTGGAAGGAATGATGCTAAAACTGAAGCTCCAGTACTCTGGCCACCTATGTGAAGAGTTGACTCATTGGAAAAGACCCTGATGCTGGGAGGGATTGGGGGCAGGAGGAGAAAGGGACAACTGAGGATGAGATGGCTGGATGGCATCACGGACTCAATGGACGTGAGTCTGAGTGAACTCCGGGAGTTGGTGATGGACAGGGAGGCCTGGCGTGCTGCGATTCATGGGGTCGCAAAGAGTCGGACACGACTGAACGACTGAACTGAACTGAACTGAACTGTCATTTAGGACTCTGAATCTTCCTTACCCGTATCACCACTCCTCCATGAATTCTTTTGAAACAGGCAGTGGGTAAGTCATACAAAACCCAGGTGACTTTGGGGAGATCCAACAGAGCAGGAGAAGAGACCTCAATGAGAACCAGGCTGGGACTGGGGCAGGACTCCAGCTGAAGCGGCCAGAAATGCCAAAGAGAAGATGGGAGGCTTTATCCTGGGAGCAAAGCAGGAGTCACGGGGTCCAGTGGTGTCTGAGATGGGTCAGGGGGTTGGCAGCTCCCCCAGGCCCTAAGGCTTCTCCATGGAAGTGAGGGGAGGAGAAGCCATGGGGAGCCCGGTTGGAGTTGGAGCTAACACTTGACCCAGCCAGTCCAGGGCAGCTGGACAGCACTTTCTGGTCTATGTCCTGCCGCGGGCTTATGAGACAGAAAAAAAAGCACAGTCGGCATCTGTCACAAAAGACCTTTAATGGTCTCCTACTTATGGTTCTTTTGTTCATTTGTCCTGTTAAGAGTTGATAAACTGTAATAACTTATCTGACATAATAAGGGATGCCACAGGTACAACAGATGAACCTGGAAGGTGGCCCAGGAATAAGGGTATCACGAAAGAATCACTTAACAGAAGGACCACAGACCTGGAGACCAGTCTCAGTCATTTGTCACCCCCCACGCCACGGCTGAGCGCCGGCTCCCACTGGGAAGGAAGAGGCAGCCCCCTCCCCCAGCAACCGTGGCTAGACCCCAACACTGAGCAGGAACGCTCCAGGAAGATGGTCATCCTACATGGATCCAAGTGCTCTTGGATCTGCAGAGCAAGCCATGATGCATCCTGAGTTTGTGAGTCCCCCTTCATACCCACCTCTCCCATGACCCTTGCAGTAATCCCTTTGAGGCGGGCAAAGCCTGACACTATCTCCACCTTACACAAGGGGGGACTGACGTCAGGACCTCAAGGGCACACTTGGACTAAACACAGAATAGCACTTGGCACTTTTCCTCCCATGCCATGTGGTTGCTGTGTCCCAAGTCTCACATTTTCACCTGGGATTCCCTGGGTGGGGGCCAGGCAGGATTCTGTGCCAAGGGCTGGTCCAGGTCGCCCCAAAGTGCCCACCTCTTAGTCAGCCCTGGTGAGGGACCTGGGCAGAGGCACAGGCCAGCAAGAAGAGAATTCGGGGGATGGCAGGTGAGGGGACCAGCCTTTCTTCAGGGACCCGCCTGTAGCCCACACACTCAGTTGATTGCAAATGTGGGAACAGAATCCTATTAGAATTGCTTCAGGGAGATTTGCTGCTTAAAGGGCATCTGGAGGAATCCTGCCTTCATAGGAGGGACTTTGGTCATAAAGTCGTCCCTCAGCATTTCTTTCTTGAAATCTGGACTTTCCTCCACCTGGCTGTATATTAAAGAGGAACCCAACTCTATTTTCTCTTCCTATCACACTGCTCCTCTGTCATCTCATGGGCCCAGGTCAGGAAAGTCAGGTGTCCCACTGGGGCACAGACACAAGTCCTGGGGTGGGGCTGGGCCTCTTTGCTTCATTCATGGTCCCCCACACTGCCTGGGCCAATATCAGGGACAAGACCCATCCTCACAGCACCAGGCCCCCGCCCAAGTCAAACCCAGGCCAGAGCTTCAGTGGGGGTGAGCTACAAAACCATGAAATATTTGCGTTTTTTACATGTGTGTACGTGTATGTGTGTGTGTGTGTGAATAAGCAAATGTTTGGGCCTGGGTCTGTGATGCAAGTTCCAATACGAAGATACTTTGTATTGGAATGCTAGGGCCATTCCAATATGAAAAGCAAGAATGAACCTGTGCTTGCTGGTCTAGGATCAAACCTCAGAATGGTGGTTTGAAGGTTTTTTTCAAGAGAAGTTTGAAGGTGAAACCTTGATAGGCAAGACAGATAAAAGAAGAGTTGTTCTGGTGGAAGTAGGAATGAGGGGGTGGGGAGGGCTGGAGACATAGCCTTTGCCTCCACCCCATCTTCCCACCTTAGCAGCCCCTGACAAAGCTCTGTGGAATACAGGGGCTCCACAACACTTGGTTAGAAAACAAGTGCTTCAGAGTCTATGGATCATGGGTCCCGGGGACCTGTGCTTTGACTTCCCTTTTGGGGTGAAGCGTTGGAAGAGTGATGGGTGGTGGAGGGGGAGAATGCTCCCCCTTCAATGGCCTCTCCCTGCAGCCACTGTGCAGTAAGCCTGCGAGGGAGGGGTAGAGGGGGGATCCTGCTAGTTTGAAGGTTTTTTTCAGGAGAAGTTTGAAGGTGAAACCTTGATAGGCAAGACAGATAAAAGAAGAGTTGTTCTGGTGGAAGTAGGAATGAGGGGGTGGGGAGGGCTGGAGACATAGCCTTTGCCTCCACCCCATCTTCCCACCTTAGCAGCCCCTGACAAAGCTCTGTGGAATACAGGGGCTCCACAACACTTGGTTAGAAAACAAGTGCTTCAGAGTCTATGGATCATGGGTCCCGGGGACCTGTGCTTTGACTTCCCTTTTGGGGTGAAGCGTTGGAAGAGTGATGGGTGGTGGAGGGGGAGAATGCTCCCCCTTCAATGGCCTCTCCCTGCAGCCACTGTGCAGTAAGCCTGCGAGGGAGGGGTAGAGGGGGGATCCTGCTCCACAGTTGGGCCCCTTCAGTCCTGGAAGGAGGACAAGTGGTGGAGCTGCCTGGGCCAGGAGAACAAATTGCCAGGCCCAAGGCAGGCTTACTCGTGAGGGTGGGGAGAGTCTGTTTTGGTCCATGATGACTTTAAAAACATCAGAACGATTATAGGCCTATGTCCCAGGGACTCTAGGAGAATTCAAGACTGGGGCCTAATGCCTTCCTCCAGGATGGGAGGAGGATGCTCAGTCCCCAGTCGCTGGCAGGAGGGAAGCTGCCTCTGTGGGCTGCTGAAACCACCAGGGATGAGTCAGCTGGGACTCAGATCTGAGAGTTAAGAGGCCTGGGCTTTCCTTGAGCCCAAATCGCTCCCATGTGTCACCAAGAAGTGACAATTGGCAGCTCTGGTTGATCCTGGAGGGGGCCTGACACTTTGAAGGGGCAGGCAATTTCTATTCCACCTCACCCTTGGGGTTCTTCAGCAGGGTAGTGGGGGGTTCAGCCCCACTAGGCCTTGTGGCTGGAGGCTCTTCCTAACCTGGGATCAGATCCAAGCCTTCCTGGTCTCTGACCCAAGATGCACCCAGCTCCCCAGTCACCGACACTATCCATGTCTCTCTGTTTTGGTTGCAGGGATCACAGCCTGGGGGTGGGGTGGGGGGGCAGGCATTCCTGAACAGTGTCTGAATTTCCTTCTCAGCTGGGTCATCAAAGCCAAACTGGCCTCTTCTCATTCTGGCTGGCCTCCTCTCATTCTGGTTGACCTCTGCCTAAGTGAGACGGGAGCAAGAGATGGAGGAGGTGGGTGGGAGGGCTCAACTGGCAGCACACTTCTTGTGTGACCCTGGGCTGCTCCTGCGCAGTGGCAGGGCCACGGCCTGAGCAGCCATTTGCAGATTACAGAGCTGATTTTCATCTCCTTTGGGCCTCACAAGTCCCTTGAGTTTGGTGGGAAAGAAATGACTGTCCCATTTTACAGTTACAGAAACCAAGCCCAAGGGGGTTGAATGAAACATTCAAGGCTCCTCGGCTGCATGGCGACAGCCAGTGGGGAGAAGCATTGTGGACTTCTGGGCCAGGGTACTCGTCACTGCACCATGTGGGACCAGCTTGTCAGTAATCCCCCAAGTGAACCAAGACCCAAGTGAGCTCACCTTGCCGGTCTGGGCTCTGAGACCGAGGAGGCTGGTGGAGTCCAGCCAAAGAACTCAGTCCTTATCTTCACAAGGACTGCACTCCTCTCTTGGTTGGGAAGGTGAGGAAGTCCAGCTGGCTCTCTGCCTGTAGACTTTCACCCAGGCCATGCTCTTCTTTCCTGCCCAGACTGCTATCTACATGCCATCCACGGCAAAATTTCAGTGTGGACAGATGTGGTCAGCACAGGCCACAAATGTGTAGACAAGAGAACCAGGACTATGGGCTGGTGCCTGGAGCCGAGCGGGGCTCCCCACTGCCAGTTTCACTCCAGAGGTTGACTGGGACAGGCTGACTCCAGATGGAGGGGGGCCCTGCAGAGAAGGGGCTGCAGGATTGGGTGGGGTATGGAGCCAACCAGAGGCTTGGAAAGATAATCTGGGCCTTTCTCAGGAAGAAGCCTGAGTGTTCACTGTGCTGCTATGCATGGCTATGCAGGAGGGCACTCAGCCCAGGGACATGTGGGGCTGAACTCCAGCCTGTGACCACTTGGGAAGCTGTGCATTCCTAAGTGGGTTGAATCCACCTGGACGAGGCACTGTTTCTAACTCACATCAAGGCACTGTACGGGCTAGCAGCAACCATGGAGCCCTGAAGGCAACGGCCCCTCATTACTTCCCCTGTAACTCTCTCTTGACCACTTTCTGAGGACAGGGGCTAGGACTGACCCAACTCTGTGTCTCCAGTGCTTAGCACCAAGTGGAGAAGTTGTCAGCCAAGCATGGTTAAGCCAAGTGAACTTGACCACTGCTCTTCGGTAGTCCTGGGCCCAAAGAGGAAATAAAAGGTTAAATAGGCCCATGATGCTTTTGCAGCTGGAAAATTTCAGTTCAGCACTGTGAGAAACCCAAAATGGTCAGTGTGATTTTGAGGTGGAAGGAGATTAAGAAACCAGCCTGACAAAGCTTTTGTGTGACTGTCTTAGGGACACGGAGTGAGGTGTATTAGTAGGTAAGTGATCCACCACAAATCCTAAAGGGTCTTGTACCAGCCCCAAAGGTTCCAGAAGACAACCCTGAAGAGCGTATGCTTGCCACACTTTGTTCCAACAGTTCATTAACTCTCCAGCTGTCCAATGAGGTACAAACTGTCCAGCAAGCTCTGGGAGGGACTGGATGCAGCTGGGACCCTGGAATTGACTGGGGGAGTACGACTGTCCCAAGCTGACTTGTTTCTGACCTGGAGTGGGGGTCCCTGGAGTGAGATTCAGCAGGGAAGGGCTGGGGTGCAGTGCCAGGCATATGAACTGGGTAATTTCACCATGGAAAATGGTTGCAAAGTCCATCCCAAGAGGGGCTGAACTGAAGAGCTGAGATCCAGCTTGTATGATAAAACTCGGCCATCTCCCTTTTCACAAGTATGGGACACAGACAGAAAGGAGGAAGAGATCCCCTTGCTCTGCTAATCAATACATCTGCTTGGGTATGAGGCAAACTTCAGGACATCCAAAGAGGGTGTGAAGTAGTGCAGTGCCTATCGCAAGCTCTCTTCTCCTCCCCCTGCCACGCCTCAGCAAATACAAGCAAATACAGATACCTTCTGTATTACTTGGTCCCTAGGGCCAAGCGGCTCATGCTAACTACAGCCACAGCTTGACATCAGGCAACCCCTCACCCTGGCCCAGCGCAGGGACCTTAGAAGGGCCCTTCTTCAGCCTGGAGTGGGTGTAGGGTGGTGGTGCTAGGTGCCCTCTATTGCCCCACCACCCCTGGGGTTCAGTGAATCCTCGGTGGCAGACAGACCAGAATCAGTAGTTCTGGCTCCACTCACCAGACCAGAAACTCTGATGTTCACAAATTCTTGGAGGCAGAGCTGGGAGGGCCCTTTGTGATCATCTGTCGAACCCCTTGGTTTTCTAGGTAAAGTACTGAGGCCCAGAGATGGAAAGGAACTTGCCCAAAGTCACACAGCAATGAGCATCAAAGGTCAGAGAAAAACAGATAACTTTTAACACTTTCTGCCTCATCGTCTGCCTGTTGCCCTGGAAGTATGCCCCATGTCCTAATCACACCAACATCAGCCCATGGGTACTGCACACCCATGACACTGGGAACCACTGTGTGTGTGTGTGTGTGTGTGTGTGTGTGTGTGTGTTGGGGGAGGGGGGTTGGTCATCAGCTCCTCAAGGAAACAAAGGAGTCCCCTTCCTTTTTGGTGAGGACAACTCAGTGGATCTTGCCACCTTCTAAGGAAGGACCCCCTTTGACTGTGGGCACAGTGGTCTCAGGGGCTCTCTTCCAGTCCAGCCCTGGAGACCTGCAAGGGCAGGAAGATACTGGTGGCCTCAGTTGCTCTGGCCCTTCAGCCTTGCTTCCCACCAGATCGCTGCTCCCTCTTAAGGAAGGGAGCTGGGCAGACTCTCATCTTCTCACCCTGCCCCCATCTCAGAGTCACCCTTCAGGACACCTCCTCAAGACCTTGGTGCTTTCCGAAGGCCCCTCCCTTCTCTCTGTGGCACTCTGTGCATATCTGTGGATGACACACACGCAAGATACAGGCAGCTAGGATATTACATCCTGATGATACTGAAATAGACTTGGGCTACTTCACACGACTTGCCTTAGACTAGGTAACTGCTGGTAAGAAAATCAGCCCAACTGCTTTGCTCCATTCCTGGGGTCTACAAACCTTCACCAAGGTCACTGTCAGTCACAGAGGGACGGGGCAGGGATGAGGGAGGAAGAAGACAGGTGTTTGGTGGGTCCGAACTTCGAGCAAAACTGCGTGGAAAATCTATCCATGGGCCTATCCCCTCCCAGCCAGAGGAGGGTGGCCTTCAAAGCGGTCACGTTTTAGCTGCCAGAACTGTATTCGCCACCCGGGACAGTGGCCACATCCTCTCACGTGTCTTGAGCCCCATCCCACCCCGCCAAGCCCTTGTGCCCCATCTTCCCCTTTCTGCTCCCCATCCCGAGTCAATGCCAAGGCCAGAGCCGTGCTGGCCTGTCTGGGGGTCAACAGGAAAAGAGGGGGGATGGAGAAGTGATGCAATGAGAGGGGGAGGGTGCTGCCTGTGGCCCAGCTGGCATGGTGATGGGGGCCAATCCTGAGGCCAGGGGTTCGCCACCGTGACCTGGAAGACTGCTGGGCCCCCTGGTAGAAACTGGAAGAACAAAGGGGAGGGGGAGCCAGGACAGGAAGAAGACGAACAAGCATCCTAGTGCGTGAGAGTGGACCTGGAGCTGCCCGCAGGGAGGGCGGCCCCAGTCTATCTGTCGTTGAGCCTCGGAGAGCCGGTACCATCCTCCTCTTCCTCCTTGTCATCCTTCATGCCTTTCAGTCTCTGGCGGGCAAAGTCCTCAAACACAATGTCGTCATCGCTGGTGGGAAAGACAAGGAAAACAGGCATGTTTCCAGGGCAGGGAGAGGAGGCTTATCCAGAGGGGTCGGAGGGCCTGCACAGCCCGGCAGGACCCACAGGCCGGCCTCTGGGACTGGTCTTGGATAGAAAGGCCTGCCAGGCCGGCACATCTGGATACCCATCAGTGACAGTGGGACCAGCCAGTTGCAGAAATACCAGAGGGAGGCACGAGTTTGCTAACGGCTGGAAATCAACCCAGCTCTTGAGAAGCTGGGGTTCAGGCACACATCAAATTGTGGGTGGGGGCGGGGAGTGAGGCAGGGTTAGGGCCAGAGGAGGAACTTATTTCCACAAAGAGGCCAGGCTGACAGCAATTCCTCAGCATATTCTGAGTCCCCCAAGAACAGGGCCCCACCCAAAGAACTAGCCTCAGGAAGCATTCCTGTTTTCTGAGAAAACCCCAAAGGCCCTTTCTCCAGGGAAATGTCAGCTCACATTCTACCCTGAGGGATCTTGGATACATAGGGTCTATGGGGGCTGAGGTGGGGGCTAGGCAAAGCCCAATAGGGGTGGGGAGCAAAAAATGTGAGTGGAGAAAGAAGGTGCCTGAGAGGGGTTCTAGGACTAAGGGCTGCCTCTAAGAACAGTGAGCTCCCTTCTACTAATAAAACATGTCCACATGGGCCCACTCTCCAGGCCCTAGCCCCACAGAATTCAGCCAACTGCACGGGGTATCCTCCATGGGGTGTCTTAAGACCTGACACATCTCCTGGAGGACAAAGCAAGCATAGATTTGGAGCTGAAGCGAGAAAGCTGCTTGGACCTGGAGGTGGTTCATGTTTGCCCAGGTCCTCCCCTCTGGCCACTGTCCTGTGAGGTGACAGCCTTTGACCACAGGGCCATCCATAGTGGTCCTCACGAGTCAGAAACAAGATGATCCCCAGAACCTTCCCCACCCCACAGCCTGATTCCACTGGCTGGACACCAGCCAAGTAGGAGGGTCCCAGCCCAGGGCCACAAACCAGCCCTGTGACAGCCGAGCAGGTGCTGTGGATGGACGAATGGACTGACGGACTGACGACGTGCAAGGACGAGGGAGGAAGACAGACCCCACCAAGGCAGGAGGAAGAGGAACAGGCACCGAGGGTCCTTCAAGTCACATGCAGGCAAGCGGGTTGCTGAAGAGGCGAGCAGAGGCGGCTCTCAGCAGACGGTTAGACCGCCGCTCCTCGGGTTAATTAGCATAAATGCAAATACCCAGGTGGCCCCGCCCACCTCCCAAGGCCCACCCCGCCCCTGTCTGCAGGCAGAGTTCTGCTTACTTGGTGTCAAGTTCTATGAGATTGGTATCTACTGGCGTCTCGTGCTCTGGAACTAAACACAGGGCAGATGACCGCCCACGGGTTACTGGCGAATGGGTGAGGGGGCAGGGGGGCACAGGTCCTCACCCAGGGACAACTAAGGTAGGGTAGGGGAGGGAAAGGAAAAAGCGGGAGTGAGGAAGCCAGGGCTAGTCCCTGGTCTCAGAAACATCTCAAATCAGCTTAAATGCAGGGAGGAGGGTCCAGGGAGAGCCAAGGAGGGCCAGGGAGCAGCACCAGGGAACAGAAAAATCTCTGGACCCTGCTCTTTTTGGCATGTCTCCAACACAACTTAGATTCATTTGTTGCATGCCTGACTCACTAACTCTAATATAACTATTTACTCACATTTTCACATCTCTGAACTTGCGGTTTGTTTTAGTCATTGGCATTTCATAGTTTAATTATGGGGACACTTTTCTTTCTTTATACTATATGCTACAATGTCTCTTTTGACTGAAACAGTCTTAGGTTTAATGAAATATGACCAATCTGGTATCACTTGGAAATATCACCGAGACGGTGTGCCCAGATATCATCCTATCCAGGCAGACCCTTCAACTGTGCCTGGATGCAAGACAAGGGCTCCTGACATGGCCCGTCCCACCACCCTCACCACCCCCAGCCCACAGAGAACAGAGCCAGACCTTTCTGTCTACTGGGGAGTCAGATGCAAATAGGAGTGTGGGCCTCACAAAAGATCCTGTGAACTGGGAAAGAGGGGTGACCCTGGGCTGAAGGCTGACTCAGTGAAAGGTGGAGTGACAGGGAAACCCTATCCCAGGAACCCACAGATTCTGCTTACCTTCTCGATGTGGGGGTTCCTCTTTGGGCTTGGGGTGCATTAGGGTGAAAGGCAGTTCCACGGCCACATCACTGAAAGAGATCCAGACAGGTTGAGCCTTGAGCCCAATCCCAGATTCAAGGCCAGACTCAATGCCCCATCAGTCTGAGGCCTGGGAAAGGTTTTGTGATCAGAGGAGGTAGCTCTGGACCAAGTGACAGGAAATCTGGCCCCAAGCCCCAGTCCCACCACTCTCTGAGCATCAGCCTATCTGGGATACCTCTTCTGGTTCCTGAAAGAAATGGAAACTTCCCCTTTCCTGAGAAGGCTCTTTGAATTCCCATGAGCTGGGAGGCGGCACGGGGCAGTGAGCATGCTTACCGGGTGGCTCCAGAGGGGCCCCAAGATCCTGCAGACCTCCAACGGTCACAGCCCAGCCTCCCTGCCACTGCCCTTCCCACTTCCTGATTGAAACTCCTCCACCCTCACTCTCCTATCTCTCAACATCTCCAGGGGGCTCCTATGGAAGTGCCCAGGTGACCCAGCCCCCTGCAATCTAGTGACGCACTGCTGAGGTCAGTTTAGTCAAATTCAAGCTGGATGGGCCCCAGGTCTCAGTGTCTACACTGTGCTCAGAGCCCTGAAGCCCTATGGGGGTGGAAGGGTGGAAGAGGTGGTGCTACTGGCTAGTGCTTCTGACCAGGCTTCTCTGCCCTTGGCCCTGATTGACAGAATAATAACAAGAACAGACACTGACAGGGTGCTGACTTTACACCAAGCAGTACTCTAGAGTCACTCTTTTTAATCTTCACAACAACCCTACTCTTATACCCAATGTACAGATTGGGAAACTGAGACCAAGAAGAAAACGTATCTTGTCCAAGGCTCTACAGCTATTAAAAGAAAGTGACAGGCTGAGGATTCTGACTCCCTAATTCATACCCTTAACCCTTTGTGATAACAACTCAGAATTGAGAAGATGATTCCACCCAGCCTCTCTCTCCATTCTGGAAAAAAGCAGCCTGGAAAGCTCCTCTGCTCTGCAGGGGAGTGTCACCCTACAAGGCCCTGTCAACCTTGAGCACCTCCAGGCACATCAGCTTACTGACTTTGCTGCCAGGGCCGGGTTGAGGGGAGGATGGGGCAGGGGATGGAGTGGTCAGGGGAACCAACTATGCAACCAGGAAGGGATGTTCCTCGAGCCCCTCTATTCACTGAGGAGCAGTTTACATCTTTAAGTCTCACTGAGCTCACTTAGAAGAGTGCTAACTCTACTCACCTTCTAGAACCACTTCCAGGAGGTAATGTAGGTAAATGGCTTGGTTAAACTGTGAGGCTTGTGCCTGCCAGAATCATGACTTCCCTTCAACAGGGACATGGAGGTTTCATAAAGCTATTGAAACAATGAGGCTTTTTTGTTTGACTTTGGTTTTGTTTTTTGCCTTTTTTTTTTTTTTGCTTCCATAGAGGACAGCTTCTTCAGTTCACTTGGAAAAGTGAGCATCAGAATGCAAGCCGGTGGAAGACTGAGACCGCCATTCAGAATATGGATGGAAGAATGTGGACCTTAACCTTCCTTCCACCATGTGACAAGCAATCATGGGCAGGGAGTGTGTCTGATTCCTCTCTGGGACCTCAGTCTCCCTCATAAGGCTGGGCTCAAGTCTGAGTTCAAGAACTCCTTACTGAATTAGATTGAATCAAGTTGAATTGAATTAATTTCACTTCTCCTAATGGACTAAGGTTTCTTGGGATGAGCAATATTAGCCTCCTGGGACAGGAGGAAGCAAAGCCACTGGGTTTGGGGCACATGCATTTGTGGAAAATGCAAGTGGATTCAGCTGGTTCCAAGGAGTCTTGCCCACAGAAGCAGAGCTCCTCAGGACTTCTTAGCAACACTCAGCCAGCAGTTAGTTCTCATTCATGTAGAAGGGTTTGAAAGCCACGAAGCCTGAGTTTATCCAAAACATCCTGTAAAACAGACTGATTGGGGGCCACTGACAAGATCACTGAAGCCCACTTTGCTGTCTGCAAAGGTCCTTGTCACTTGGGTGGGATGGAAGAGCAGGGCAAGGTTTGAAAGGAGAAAGCACACCTCCCTAGCCCCTCCGGAGAGAGTCCTAGTCTCCACACGTGCCTGAGCCTGGCAATCAAAAATCTAAGTGCTATGAGTCCTTCCTACCCAGGGCCCGTGGCTCCGGACAGTCAGGACAATGCTCTCTTGGCCCTTCAGGAAGGTGGGTTGATCAGGTTGAAGGGAGGGGCTTTACCTGGATGCAAGATCTCCCAACAGGCTGGGTGGGTCAGAGGAGGCGGAAGAAGTGGTCAGGAGAGAATTCAGAGAGGAAGAAAACAGAAAGCATGTTCATTCACCACACTTTGGGGTAGATTAGACCCGGGGACACACTCCACCCACCCGAGGTATAACCACTCATCAGGGATATACAGAAGTGGTGAGAGCCCTGCCAGGGGAACTGAAACCAGGCCCGGTTCAGCCAAACTCCCTGCGAGGGCAGCCCCAGGGCCTCATCTGTAAAGGAGACACACAAGTTCAGCCCTGTGCTGCCGGGCTTGGGGAAGCTGGGGCTATCCAATGGCAGAAGAGGTTCTTTAGGATGCCCTGAGCATGCCTCAAGAAGGAGCTTGAGGCACAAGACCCCAGGATCTTGCAAGAGTCAGAGGACACAGGATTTGAGATCTGCAATTCTGAGATGTCCTGTAATACATGGCCAGTATTATACACCACCACCACAGGAGGCATTATTCTAAAAATAAAGGAGACTTGATGTCTAATGCTATTAGCTTTCCAATCTTTTCAAAGAAATTTATGAATTAAAAAAGAATCCCTCTGACAAATTAGAAATCCTAATTCTAGATTGATAACAACCTATTGGCTCAGTATATGGGGAAAAGTGCAAGTTCTTTTTGGGCTTCCACCCGACTCTGCTCTGGATCAGGGAATATGTTTGGTTTACTGTCGTTACCCCAGCACCCAGCCTGTGACCTGAGATTAGAGAAGGAGATTTCGGGAAATGTGTGGGGAACTGTTTTGGCCTCTGTTTCCCCATCTGTAAAGTGGGACAGTCAGAGCACCCTCAATCCCGCTCTGGGATTCTGAGCTCCTTGAGCCGCTTCCCCAGCAGATCAGCCTGGGCATAAGTGGGGGTATGGTGGGTGCTGTGCCCTGAGATGTGATGAGGGGCACAGCACCCCTTGGAAACCCCATGGCTCAGACTCTTAGGAAGTTCCCACCACCTCCCATGTGCCCAGACCAGGGACAGGGAAGAGGAGGAGGAGGTAAAAGAGGAAGAAGAAGAAAAGAGGGAGGGGAGAAAGAGGGGAGGAAAAGAGGGGCTGAAAGCCTCTGAAGCAGGAAGGGAAAAGGGTGGAGGAAAAGGAAGAGGAACAAGACAAGATCCAGCAGGAAGGCAGAATGGGGCGCTGGGTGTGGCCGTCAGGGACCTTCCCGCCCACACGTTGGGGTCTGGACTGGGCTGGACTGGAGCACTCACCCGCCTCGAGACACCACCAGCTTCACCTTCACTTGTAGGAAACAATGATGCCCAGGATCTCCCGGTTGGCTCCTTCCCTCAACCTGCAAGGTGACATAGGGAAGCTGGTTCATGGGCCTTGTGAGACACGGCAGGATGAGCTGCACCAGGGCAGTGCCGTAGGTCCCTCTCCTGACCTCCCAGCCACCAGGTGCAGGCGGAGCCAGGTGTATGAGAAAGGCGAGGCCTGCCCTTGGGGAGCAAGAACTCAGAGCACTGGGCCCCAAGTCTGGCTGTGCTGCCCTGGGAACCAGCTCCTTCCCTCCCGGAGCCCGAGTCCCAGCAAGGAGGGGTGGCCTCTTCCTGCTGGGTGGCTTCCCTTTCTCTTGCTGCTGGCAGAGAGGAGAGGGCAGTGGGCAGGCGAAGGGAGCGGAGCCTGCACAGGGAAAGACCCTGCAGGAGGTGGTGCGCTCCCTAGGTGTTGAAGGCAAGCAGGATTTGAGTCAGGGAAGAAAAGGGAAGTGGGTAGCACATGCAAGGGCAGGTGAGACAGCGTTTGGGCTAGAATCGCAGGCAGAGGTGGGTCAGGCCCCAGGAAGGGCCAGACTTCAGCAGGCAGGGCAAGAGGAGTCCTCATACCCCCCGGTGTCCATTAGAGCAGGGTGGCCTCAGAGAGGCAGTGGTGACCTTGGGGTAAGATCCCTGGGATCCCTTCCTTCCAAGACACCTCCACTCGTGGTTGAGCCCAGCTCACCACCCTCATCTCTCTGGACTCCCAGACCCCGTCCTCATTCATCCTTTCCTCCCAGGACCCTTCCAGAAGCCCCTCCCACCCTTCCTTCTTTCTTTCCATCCTTCCTTCCAGCCTTGCTCTGCCTCAGGGATGCACTCTATCCAGCTGAAGACACGGCCAGGTCAGGAGCAGCTGCCTCCTGCACAAAGCCTCTCCATGTCACCCTCCCCTGGGCAAGGCACTGCCTAAGGCAGCCTGGTGGAGTGATCCATCGTGTTCTCTGGGCACCCCTGGAGTGGGGTGGGATTGGGCGACAGCTTCCCTGGCAGTTCAAGCTCATGAGGCGGGCCCTGGCAATGGTCAGGGAGAGGGTAGCCTGAGCCTGTGCTGGCCCTGCTGGGACCAAGGTGGGTGTGGATCCATTTGGGGGAGGATGGTAAAGAATCTGCCTCCAATGCAGAAGACCCAGCTTTGATCCTTGGGTGGGGAAGATCCCCTGGAGGAGGGCACGACAACCCACTCCAGTGTTCTTGCCTGGAAAATCCCACACACAGGAGCCTGGCAGGCTGCAGTCCATGGGGTCACAAAGAGTCAGACACGACTGAGTGACTAACACATAGTGGGGAGCCTGGGACTAGGGAGGGTGGGTCCTCACAGGGTGCTGGAGGCCAGGTTTGTGTCCTCGTGTTTGAGCTTCCCGTCCAGGGCGAGGCCCCGCTTCTCTCGATTGTTGGCCAGGAAGGGGGTCAGCGTGTAGACCTTGCAGAACGTAGAGCTGGGTGCCACTGTGTCACTGGAAAGAAGGGGGACAGGTGTGGAGGTGCCCCCAGAGCCAATCCCAGCCTCACCCCCAGCCCACCCAGGACACAGAGCCAGCCCTGCTCTAAGCCTCCCTCCCCTGTGAAGGGCCCACCTTTAGGCCCAGCTCTGGCAGGGAGACCACTGCCACTGACACCTCTGCTCCACAGGCAAACAACAGTGACTCTGGGGTGATCCAACAACTCCATTCATGGTTTCTAAGCAGCTGCAAGTTTTTAAAAATTCATTGTACTGTTTGGCCCTGTGCTGTATGACTAGGATAATTTTTTATAGTGGAGAGAGTGTGGCCTGTTTTTCCCCTAACATGTTACTATGAAAAAATTTCAAGCATATAGGAAAACTGAAAGAATTGTGCAGTGATTATTCACCTCCTAAGTTCTACAATGAAGACCTTACTTGCTGTATCTCATCTCTATCCGTTGTGTGTAAGGTGTTTGGGTTGTTCAGTTTTTACCTACTTTTGCTCCACCCCACAGCTCCTTTCCAACAATAAGAGAGCTGGGGTGCAGCAAGCCTTGGAGCCCCAGCTCTGCCACTGGCCAGCCCTTGAGGTTGAGCAAGTCACATCTCTCTGTCCCTACTTCCTTCTCTGCACACTGGGGGCAGCGGCAACCCCACTTCAGAAGGCTCCAGGCAATCTAGGTTTCCACAGCCCCACTCCTCACAGATTCACTAGCTCTTATTTTGTCATTCTAGTTTTAGTGGGTCTTTTCCCTGACTGGAGCATGTATTTCCTTGTAGCTAAACCAAGTGGCTGGGTGGTTTTTACAAAAGCTATCCAGGGCCATCTACGCTGAGCAGCAAGTCTAAGGCCAGGCCCTCTGCCAGGTGGAGAAGAGCTACTGGACCTATAACCGGACCCAGGGCTTCTCTTTTCCCCAGCTGATTCCACCTGTCCAAGGCTGGGCTTGTGCTCACTTACTCAGCCTCTTCCATGGCCACAGGGCACTTGTACTGGGCTGTGTTGAACAGACAGATGTCTGCATACTGGCGCACTGCAGAGAAAGAGGGGAACGAGGTGGGTGAGTCCAGGGGTCCCAGGTTCTCTTGAGTTGGGATGTTCAGCTCCAGGTAACAGCCAGAGGCCACCAGGAGTTTCTGCAGGAGATGGACCCCATCCTCCACCCAAAGGGCAGCCTGAACAGGCCCACTTCCTTCCATAACCAAAAATCTCCCCCTCAAGGACAGCTCTGGCGAGGGAACTTAGAAGAAGGGCTTCAACAGTAAACTCATTACCTGGCCAGTAAGCAGCCTGCGTTACCAGCCTCAAAAGCCTTACCCTTCAGCTTAGAGCAGCCCTTAGTCTTCCCTTCAGGCTAGTAGTTATTTACAGGGCTGTCAGCAAAGGGAGAGCCTGCGGCTGCCCCCCACCTCTGGGAGGAGGCCCCTTGCCCGTCCCCTGCACTGGCCCTCTGCCTGGGTACCCGAGATCTTGATCTTCTTCACTGTCTTGCTGGTGTTGTTGGTGACATGGACGTTGACGCTGATGGGTTCTCCGTGGTAGTAGATCTGGGAAGTGGAAGAAGTAGCCGGGGCGGGGGGGGGGGGGGGGGGGTTCCAAAGAGTTGG